>MU251712.1:0-39024 GCA_019669835.1 Amylocarpus encephaloides
TATTCTTTCTATCCTATAGATAGTATTAGAGCCTACTTAAAGATATCGAATTATTAGAGGTAGATAATAGAGACTCTCTAATCGCTAAAGCTAACTAAATTATACGAAAACTAAAAGAGGTAAGAGAGTAAGCGTAAGCGGTAATAGCGGCGGCCTAAGAAGTCTAGGAGTAGGTGATAAATCGAAAGCGCGACTAGGTACCTAACTACTAGATAGGGGATAAGATATAACTTAGTCTAGAGAATATTAAAATAGACAGGCCCTATAAGAAGCTAGATACTAGGTATACGAAGTTTATAGTTATAGAGGTCGTTAGATCTTATAGCTACTATCTAAATATATCGTCGAGTATATATAATATATTTTATACTAGACTTCTACAACTTATATACGCGACGCTACTACTAGGATAGGTTATTAAAGAAAGCTAGCCTCTCGTAATACTCGTTAATAATATAGAAGAGTATAAGGTGAAGCGTATACTTAAGTAGAAGAAAGCTCCTAAAAGAGGTAATCGATAGAAGTACCTAGTTAAGTAGGTTAGTTATAAACATCTAACTTAGGAGCTAGAATCGGTAATAGAGGGTACTACCGCCCTAGTTAAATAGAAGGAGTATACGACTAGACGAAAGCGAAGGGAAGAAGGAGGGTAATATAAGAGTTAGAACCCTAGAGTATACTTAGACTAAAAGCTCTCGCTAAGTATAGACTCTCGCTAAGTACTAGCTACGAGTAGAATTCGATTTAGTTCGACGCTACTCTATTCTATTACTTCTAGAAAGTTCTAGTTACCTCTTCTTATATATATAAGACCTTATAGAAGCTACGCTTATACGAGCTCTCTACGTACTTCTTAATTAAATTTTAGAAACTATTCCTTTTAAGTTATTTAAGGTCTAGCCTCTTATAATTAGTAGTAGTAAGAGAAGAGAGCTTTCGCTATATTACTTATTCTAGAATTATTCTTTAAGAAGAGATTTATCGTCTATTAGCTAGATAGTAATTAAGACTCTAATAGTTTATATAGATATATAAGTAGAGAAGACTTTATCTTAACCTCTATCTCTATTACGTCTTTTATAAGTATTTAAGAGAGAGGTTTATATAGCTATTATTTAGAGATATATAATATATACTACGTTTAGTAATATATAATATAATAAAAGATAAAAATAAACAAATAAATAAAGTAGAATATTATAGTAACGTAATTTATTACTAAGTAGTATATATTACTAAGTAGTATACTTTTCCTTAGTAACCTATCTTATACCTTTATAACGCGATAGCTTAATAACTATAAATAGAGATCTATATAGCTAAAACTCGAATTATTCTAGTTATTAAGACTATTTAGACATCTAAAAAACTTAGCTATTAGTCTATAGTAAAGATCTATAAAGTGTCTAAAATAACACTTTATAAGAGAATAGCTAGCCGAACCTCTTATAGTAAAATACGACCTAATTATTATAAACTCTCTAAATTAGAAGAGTAAGTAATTATTTAGTATATACTTAATTTAGATTTAAGAGGATTTACACCCTAGCTTACTAGTATAGAAGATATAGCGAATTATATCCTAGAATCGAGAGGGGGAGGACGTATTAGTAAGCTCTAGACGTATCGATTTATATAATACTAACTAGATCTAAAGACGTGTTTTACTTATGTCTACGACTTCTAAAGGGTCTTATATAAAGATCCTAACGCGCTAGGCGCGTGATTCTAGCTAGTTAAGAATATAAGAGCGAAATACGAGATTATAGACTCTAACTTCTATAACTTCGATAAGATAGGCTTTATAATAGATGTTATCTATACTATAATAGTTGTTACTTAGGTAGATCGACGTGATAGAGGTAAGATAGTTTAGCTAGAGAATTAGAAATAGACTATAGCGATTATCTATATTAATAGTAAAGGCTATAATATACTTCTATTTCTAGTTATCTAAGAGAAGAATTACCTCGCGAACTAGTATACGAAAGGCGGCCTCTTACGCGACTAGACTATTAAGCTAATAGAGAATAGATAAATAGATAATAAGATAGGTCTAAACTAGATAAAACACTTCGATAAGTATACTACTACTCGAGTAAAGGGTTCCTATTAAATACTAGTCCTTAATAGGTATAAGAGTTATAAATCGACTAAATTTTAAGAGTACTATAAAACATATAATATTATAACTCTTAGATTATCTTCTTACTCTTTCTATCTTACTTAGCCTCTTAACGTCAGGTATTTTAGTGTTTTAAAGCGGGCGTATAGCCGGTAGACTAAGACTTTTATTAAGGCTTATATTAACTATATTATAAAGGTTAAGTTCTTTCTAGCCTTTATAGTAGTATATAAGAAGTTAATAATACCTTAGAACTATTAGGCTAGGTTTTATAAAGCTAATCTTATATCTTTTAACCTATAAGTAGTACTTTTAAAGCTTAACGTAAAGTTATAGACTCTAACTCCTCTATAGACCCCTTCTACTAATATCGACCCTTAGGTCTCCTAGACTCCTTTAAACCCTACTAAAGCTCTTTTATAAATAGCTCTTATTTAAAACCGGATTACCTATTACTAAGAGAGCTCGCTAACCCCTCTTTTCGAGACAATTAAAGCTTTAGTAAAGGGTATAGAGCGAATAGCGTATAAAATAACCCTTCTATCTAATAAAGTATACGTTCTTCGAGTAGCTAATACTTAAATATCGTAAGTTCTACTATAATAGACGTACTTAGTATAGTAGGAATATTTTAGGTCGTAAGAAGCGATATATTTCTTTCTAGTCTTTTTATAATAGATATAAGATATTATATTTCTTTTTCTAGATTTCTTAATAGTATCTCTAAGAGTAATATAGGTTTAAGCGTTACGACATTTAGGTAATATAATAAGAAAGAAAGAAGGCTCTAATCTATTATTAATATTTCCTTAAGTTACTTTAAGTGTAAGAACACGCTAATATAGAAAGAAGATAGTATTACGATCACGTGATAATCACGTTTCTTTACCTAGGCAAGGACCGACTTAATCAGGTCCTTAGGAGGTTGTATACGTATGAGAAGGGCCGGCTTATAAAGGTCAGGCACCCTCCTAGGATTTTATAAGTAAATGGTGTCACGTGACTCTCCTACAGGTCGCTTTTGTCGAGGAGCGACATTTACGACATACGACTTTGTCGATTAGCGACATTGTCGACTATAAGGCATGAGGGTTCTATATAATCTGGGTCGTCACCTATTAGATAGGAGCTTCGTGCTCAACTTAATTAAATAATTAGGATCATACTCTTATATCTTCCAGCTTCTTCCCTATCACGTGGATAGGATCTAGTTAGGAACCGTAACACCGTGCTTACGAGGTACTCTGCCTTACGTCTACGAAGTAGGGTCTATATATGCTTCATTCGTATAAACGATATGGTCGAAGAATCTAAAGAGAGAGTCGAATACGTGCTCTTTACTATACGTGACCCTACTATTCTTATTTTTACTTAAAATAACCTTTTGAATAAACGCGTATTTATACCGTCCGCCACCGTGGGTATATTCCTTGAGTTTTCTTTATAATTGGCGTAGTCCGACAGGTATATTATAGTATGCGATTTGTGCTTCGTAAGGTTGCTTTCTAATAGGATTTCTAGATAGAGATACTAGTATCTCGCACATCGATTTAGTAACTCTAGTACGTCTGCCAAGTTGCGTAGAGTTTTTATGAGTCCTTCTCTTTGTAGTAGAGCCTAAATTAAGCTTATCTTGCTTCCACCGACGACCTATTGTTTCTGAAATCTTATATTACTTAGAAATCGATCGTAAGGAGCGAGTATCACCGTAGTGATCTAATACGTCGAAAAACTTGTATTTCCTAGTAGTTGTAGCTTGTTAATTAGCCAATGGTTTAGGAGAGGGAGTACGGAAAGGATTGTTTCGCGTTGGTGGAGTCATATTTGCAAAAGTTGTAGTGTTTATTTCATTGTGAAAGTCGCGATTTTACAATTTTGGTGTTTTTGGACCGTGCGCCACGAACGACCCCTGTTGAAAATGGATGACGGGGTACTCCGTAGTTAACCCCTATGTCCTCGCTTAGGATGATGGAGGAAGGTTTGCAACTTTGAACTCGCACCACACCTTTGCCACGGTACTGAACACCTCCACACTATGCTACACTTCGGCGTAATATCGCTTGCTGAAAGCAGGAAGAAAAGTTTACTTGACAGGAAAGCTGACGAGTCAACAATTTTGGTCCTAATCCTCAAAGTCAATTTAACTCCGGCGTCTCAGCGTTGGAATATTTCAGTCAGCCTGACAAATTTTATTGTTTCCAAAACCTAGCAAAAAGCTGTCTGGTAAGGTTATAGCTATGCGCCCAGTGACAAGAACAAAGCATTAGCCTATCTACTATTTATACTACTAAAAGTTCAGATAACGACGCTGTGTTAGAATCAACTATCCCCTAAGATAGGCGCAGGTGAGTTGCCAACTCTTTTTTCCGGTATTTGCTTGCTAAGTGGAATTGTCTTCTCAAATGATAAAGATAAAATGCGTTTAAATATATTTGGGACTATTATACACTAACCAGTTTTAGGGATGCGCAGCGCCAAACCCAACCCCCCCTCCCCACCAAAATATTTAGATTTACTCCTTTGGCCACACTTTGACATCGCTATATCGCTGTAAATTTTTACAAAACTTCCTGATAATAACCTAGATTCTAAGCTGCAGCTCCTCCAGAGTAAGAATACAGCTGTATTTTGACTGCTAGTTCATGGATGAAGTTACAGCCCAACAGAGCTAATATACTAGACTGCTTAAATATTTGACGTTGTCTTTGTGTATAAATATATGATCTATATACACTCTAGGTCTAAGTATGTAATAGTGACCAAGCGTAAACCTAGAGAAGAGAGTTCATATATACTATCGAAACGTTTATTGTCCTTAAAGATCTTGGAGACCTATTTTGAAGGACCAGAGGAAGAGATGTATTTTTTTCTCCTCCGTAAGGTATTCATTTACAGCGCCCTTAAGATACACTAGTTTATGAGTATGTAGAAATCAGCTAAAACCATACTCTATATTGCTCACGCTTCAGAAATACACCAGCGATAGCTCTAACACACCGAGTACGTGTACATTCCACTCGTTTCTTTAAATATTATAGCTCAGACCACTCTGTTCCCAGAGTATACCGTTAGTGCTTTTTCCTTTTCGGGAATGATATAGAGGAATCAACACCGCTTCACTCCATACATCCTCGCAAGGGTCTTCACACTGCGTACACTTAGAATAGTTATAATCCTCGTGGCTTTATTAAAACCCAGTAAATGTCTGACAACTTGCATTAGTCCCAAAGAGAACAGTAAGGATTCCCTCTTCACCCTCTCACGAGCAGCGAAACATTCTATTTCTGACTTCGCTGGCGAAGCATAGTACACCTAGTTGTCCTTGGCTCTAAAAGTCTTCCTGAGGCTCACTATCGTCCAAGAAAATTAAAGGAAAGAATTGCTTGACAGAGGAACTACCGTAGAATTTACATAATCGACGAGGAACACAAAGGACCCTATAGAGACGATAAAAACTTAGACACAGGTAAGATATTTTTGGCTTCCAAATGATAGATGACAATGCGCGACAACACTTATAAGTGTATGTTAAGCGAGGGGTCAAGAAATAAAGATAAAAAACAGGATACGAGATCGAGAAAACAAATTAATCTACTCTTAATATCGAACACACCAGAACTTGTGTGCCCCAATGACTCTAACGGAGGAAGTTCTAGCAAAGCACTAGAACATAGCACAGTTGGGAGTTCGGTGTACCTCAAACCAATCACGGAATCGACTCTACCACTGGTTGCATGCGCCCAACGCCCGTCGACATCATAATTTCCCCAACGAAGTCAACTTTAAACCGTTACGGCCGAAGTATGTATGCGTTCGCTCGTGTTCTTGGTTTCTCCTCCTGGGTTTCCCTTGAATGTCTAAGCCTAAATGGGGCGTGCTTGTATTCGGAAGTCATGCATTCAACGAACTTCTACTTAGAATTCTCGAAATGGATGTCGCAAATTGTCAAGTTATAGGTGCTTTTGATTATTCGAGAAGAAGTCTGATTTTGATGACAAGTATACAAGGGGCATGGTTGAGCCAGCGCCAGGAGCGCTAGGAGCGCTAACACAAATAACACAAATATACATTGTAATAGTGACAAGTGACAAATTCATCGTCCTAAATGACCTAAGCGTCTTTAATGCAGACAATCGTTCATATCATACCGGAAGACGTCAATTGGCCAAGGAGATTGAGTTCTCAAGGAGCAATGCCGAACCAGCTCAAGACACTAGACTCATCAGTCGGCACAAAATGACCAACACCAGCAGCACTGTATGCCACCAATTTATCGCCCTCTCCAAATATCATCTTCGTGTACCCCTTTTTCGGCGTATCAGTGACGTTCTTGGTCAAGCTAACTCCAAAAACATTGCTCCATTGTTTTACTTGCTCAACGAAGTTCTGATATTTAAGCACATAGTCGGCCGTCCCGAACCAAATTTGCATCTTAGGATAAGAACCGTTGTAGCCCGGGTATCCAGAACGAACTAAATCACCCCATTTCTCGGCTGTGTAGATCTTTTGTCCATTGGCGCAGATTGGATCAGCTGATTGGGGACTAGAACCTGGAGATCCAGCGAGACAGCCGTACGGCATACCAGAGAATGGTGCTCCAGCTGCGAAGACATCTGGGTAGGCACCAGCGAGGACATTGGTCATAATAGCCCCGGAAGAGGACCCCGTGGCGAAGACCCTTTTTGAATCGCCATTATACTTGGCTAGGGTGTACTTCACCATGTTGACGATAGACAGGGAGTCGGAGCCGCCGTTATGAGTGAGCGTGGCAGTTGTAGCAGCATCCCAGCAATTGTTGTCATGGGTTGCTGAAGGATATATGACAATATACCCGTACTTGTCTGCTTGGGAGGCAAAATTGTTTTGACGATAGTACGCTGTTGCTGTCCCACCGCAGTAATGAAGCTTGAAGTCTTTTAGTGAGAGCATGAAAGATGATTAGGAAAACTTACGGCCACAATTATGGCTGGATTAGCCGCAACTTTGTCGGGGACATAGATGTACATGTTTGCATTTCCTGGGTTGGCCCCGAAGTCTTTGACTTGAACGAGACTGGCTGCAGAAGTTCCACATACAAGAGAAGTGAGAACGGCGGCGCCATAGGTGAGCAAAGGTAAAGATATCATGATGCCTTTCAGATCGTGAGCAGTTCTAGTCAACACTATCCAATAGTTAAAGCAGTTAATCCGTACTCCAAAAATAAGGAGATGCACATTATTCTTGCCTTATACATATATATAAAGATCTTAGGCTTAAGGGAAAAGGAAACCCATCGAAATACCGTCTTCAATGCCGGCGCAATATTTCCCCAGATTTCCAGATTTCCAGGTTGGCAGAATAGGAAATTCGAGCCAGTATTAGCCTATGTCAGACGGCATATGAACGAGGCAACGCTCCACCCGTGACTGCCAATCAAGAACGTACTGTTGCGAGATCGAATTATGATCTCCCTCAACCAATTGGTTTAGACCTGTTGAAAGTCCTCAGTGTGATGTGCAGCTGACGCATTGGGGGGATGAGAACTCGTAAGAATGAGGTCGGCAGCTTGGACGGGATCTGAAATCAGAGCTCTGAAAGAAGTCATCTAACGTTGGACCGTAAGGCTGAATTTAATAGAGTGCTACCCAAGAAGCTAGTGCGTGGGGTACATTTTCATTCATACTCCGTCCGTACTTATAATTACAAGTCTTCCGCTGGCGAGCCGAGCAGTGGATAAATCTAGCTTTCTCCACTTTGGAAAGGGGGCGTGGCACGTTCTCCAAGCTAGTCCCAAATAGTGCTCCCCTATTGTTACTAATCCGATCGCCCGAAAAAATAATAAGTAAGACTCTGACCCACCACGAAAGTTAGACTCTATAGTAATCCCATCGCTGCTTCCGTTTTAGTCCCTGGTGAGCATTCATTCCTAAGCAACCTGAGCACACGGCAGTTAGCCTAAGCATGCATGAGATCCATTTTACGAGTTAGTACCCAAAAAGCTCATTTTGGCTTCCTTGAGGCTCGGGTATATTTTCCTCGTTTTGTCTCCCATACCTCTCGAGATGCCATGTTTTTAATGCCCATTTTATTCTTTATGTTTTGGCCTAGGCTCTCTGGAGACAACGGTCGTTCGGTGTACCTTAATATGCAGATGAAAATGCGTTCACTATTAATTTCATATTTGCTTTTACAACTGAGATCCCGTGACTGAATAAAGTGCACGGTTCCCAAACTGCCTTTCAACTTTCAGTTGTCAATATCTTCTTTTCAACCTCACATACATTTTTGATGACTACAACCAATCTCTTTGTCGGTAACAGATCTAGGCTTTCTGGTTCTCCTGAAGATGACTTCGAATTATCCAACCTTTGCTCCCCACCTCCCTACTCGCTGGGACCATCTGAAAAGGGCGGCGTCTATTTTTCTCCATACTTTCTCCTGGTCTAGAAAGACGTCTTCCGGTCCGACGGGAATATTCCGAAGGCCAGTTTCAGTGGTTTGTGATAATAATGGAGGGTTTCATCGCCAAAGACTGGGAGCGGCACCTAGTTCAAACCAGGGACATGAGGAAAAGAGACTGGGGCACAAACCCACCATAGCAAGTTTCTTGCCTCTTTTGGGAGAAACCCACGGTTTCATCTGGGGCAGTCAGTGGACCGGCAAGAAAGCCAAAGTTTTCAAGACCAGAGACAGGTGTGTGAGGAAGGTGCTCTGCCTAAATAGTATGCCAGTAGAGGGCGAAATTCCCAAACCCCTACAACTGGATGCGGGAGACGTGGTGGTCCTTGGGTTGTTTTCTACCGGTAATAAGGTGCCAAAGGAGAGAATTTTGAAATTGAGACATGGATTTGAGGAGTGGCTGAACCGGCAGATATGGCTAAATGTCATCAGACTGCATGGTCTGAGGTATTTCTTCAGTTTGAAGGATGTGAGGGGCTTTGGAATTTTTGAGGTTGGCTATTTTCTCAGAGAGGTAGAATTCTACAATCATTTTGACTTTACAGTGTCACGTCTCAAAAGCCGACTGGAACGACTGATTTGTTCATCATAAACCCGTCGTCCTG
Organism: Amylocarpus encephaloides; assembly: GCA_019669835.1. Lineage (NCBI taxonomy): Eukaryota > Fungi > Ascomycota > Leotiomycetes > Helotiales > Amylocarpus > Amylocarpus encephaloides. The sequence goes on from MU251712.1 coordinate 9,169, forward strand.
AACGCCCAAGATGCAGCCACGCTCGATGAATCCCACAGGGCGTATCTCTCCTGGGGAAATATATCATCTAACTGGAACCCATGGATCCAAGACTCCGTGAACTACGGCGCTAATGAGTATGGAGCGTTAGGGCGTGAAGACGAGGGAGCTGTCACACATCCTCAGTCGTTAGAGATCGTGCTGTGTTGGGGGTCAATTCGCGTATCAGTTGTGATCTTGTTTCCTGTGATTCTTTCCTTTTTAATTGGAATGTGGTTTCAGAGCAGGAATCCGACGGATTTAGCGACGATTCAGATAGCATTGAGGATCGCTAGTTATGTTGTTACTGCTGGTAGTCGTAAGTCTTCAATTATTTTATCACACCTAGACATTCACAACACGAATTTTGCGGGTAACATCTCTAACTAGTCAAACTTTGCCGTCCTCGCAGCTTTGTTGGCTATTTTAAGCAGTGTTGAATATAAGTGATACTTGAATAACCAAGGAATAGTGCTATATGGTTTCTTTGTGCATGCAAAATTAGCTTCATCGTAACCAGCGATCACGATTCTGGAACCCTGCCAAAGAATCCCTTAAATGATATTGATGCGTCCCAAAGACAACAATCTCGTGGTGGATAAAAAAGCGGCACTAATTTCAATGTCCCAAGATTCAAAGGCCTGAAAATTAGTGCCTCTTTTCCTGTCTACCGCGGGACAATTACGAGTAACAACTAAGAATCATGCTAAATAATAGGATTGTCCTTTCGTGCTAACCACCCACCCAATTGCAGTCCCTTAAGAAACAGTGTCCCCCCTGGTATTATATATTCCAACCTACCGCTTATTTTACTTCCTTCCCCCTCACCAACCACCCGTCGCCCTATCGAATTTCACTTTCTACACCTACAGATCTCAGAATCCCTTTTTCACACAAAATACTCACAATACCACCCGCACACGTTTCTTCAGTCCGAGCATATACGATGCTTCAACAACTAGGGAACACCCACTCCGAAGAGGACATCGAAGATCTCAGTCTCGCCAGCCACAACACAGTCCTATGGCTCATTTCTGAGCTCCAAAACTCTGCGTCGAGATCGAGGACGGCAATCCGTGAACAATTGTCCTCCGTCATATCAGGTGTATTTGTGCAGATACAAGGGTTGTTGGTAACAGAAAGTACCCTAAGAAGTTTGGAAACATGACAAGCATTTTTTAATACAGGGAGTTACATCGGTTGTGATTGCAGCATTGGTTGAAGCGGTGCATTGGCAACGATTTTTATCCACAACTCAGGTTTGATTTAATATACTTGCCAAAAGACAACTTGGCGCGCATGATCGGATAGCAGAACTTTATTATAAAGTTCAATTTATAATAGTCCTAATTATTACGAGACTTCTCACGTGCCTTATATAGCCCCTTAGTTATACTCTAGCCTTATATTAAATATTACTTATACATAAATAAATCGTCATCCTAAAGTGACGTTCGCATAGAGAATACTCAACATGAGACGTGTACGGCGTTTAAAAAGGAAGATTAGAAATAGTTTAGTAATTAGGTTTAAAGGGGAGAATTAGGCTATAAACAGTGGCGGGGACAAGCTTTATAGTAAACGATATCAAATTTCTCTCTTTGATTATAATTCAGATTGTCATGGGTAGTAGCCCGTGGTACAACGTAATCTATTTTCTTATCTTAGACGCCTTGTTCGGAATCCTTAGGAACTTTCAGGCGCCTAGAAATAATAGTCAAAACTTGGCAAAAATGACATGATACGCCATAAACCAATATCTAGCCTCATTACGAGCCTAATCGCCAAAGTCTGTGAGCTTCAGGGCATCGTAAAAATGTGCCTCGCGAAAATTAATTAGGGGTAGACCACCCTTGTCTTTCTAATAGTACATACACCTTATGCTCCTGCTTCTTAATTAATGTATCAATCCATTCTTATGGTATCGCCTCCTATTCTCCTAGAATTTCAGCCTTCACTTCATCCTCTGTAATAGGCAGGTACCTCCTCTTTTATAGAGCTTGCTTCGTCCGCCGCTAATACTTTATTAGATTCATATTAGTACTAGTTGAAGGATGTGGCATTAAAACAATTCCATGCTTTGTACGCCACTTCTGGCAGTAGTTAGTTATTGATTTATAACCGTATGCAGAGTTGCCATCATCTATAAAGAGAGGTTCGGACATGGGGAATTGAGTCTGACGTGCAAAGAACTCAAGAATAAGTGGTAGATATTCAAGAATCTGTGATAAATAGTCGACTTATTTAAACGCGACTGACTTTCCTGTGGCTTTAATAAAGAGAATAGGGCTTTTATACCCAAGTCTAATAACGCCCTAGACATTAATAAGGGGTGTAGAAGTAGCTCCTCGGTGGAGTTGGTGTTAAATACAGGTAGGGTAGATCCGCTCATTATTCTTTCGAGTAATCTCCCGTTTATAAGTCCTCCCTCCTACTAGAAAAGTAACCTCCTCAGACCAGAGTACGCGAAGCCATTCCCAAGTCTGAAAGGTATGTGTCACTACCTAAAGTATACTTCCTATAACCTAGATTAGCGTAATGAGTTAGTTATGTGGGTACTGTTCAAGGCCTACTCAAGGGTTGCGCAGGGATTGCTCAAATGAGCTGGCTGAGCTGAGGGTGATTAGTACCTAAGTAGAAGCGGCCATGCTTACCAACCGAATGTGGATCCTGAACCTAAGATTCCATGCTAGAAATCGCTTTCTGCTCTGAAAGTAACTTGTCGAGATCGAGGAAGACTTATAGGACAAAATTAAACCGGTTGTACTCTGGCAGTGTCTGGGGACATTCTCACCCGAACATTTTACGTAAGCATAAGGACCATTTAATCTTAATATTATTAGCGGGGCATGTTCCTCAACACTATTGACTAGTAAGCTGTAAACCGACAAGAGCTTCTATGTGGAGGACTGCAATATGTTCACTATGAGAATGTCCCTGTTGATTGACAAATTCCGTGTACACTTTCCGAGTGACAGCGGTGACGTTCCGATTAGGACTCATTGCGCTGAGAATTAGCATTGTGCATACTAGATCCTCCGTCTATTGAGTGAACATCGCAATGATGACGGTATGTCGGAAGAGCGAAATCCTTTGGAGTATGAACAGTACAACTTCTAATTGGAATATGAAAACATTCGAGCGGATGTCGAAAGCCAGCGTTTCTCCCAAGATTCATCGGAGAAAAGAAACGCGCGGATCAGATCAGAAGAGACATCGCATCTCAATGTCAGAATGAGTTAGATGATAGCACCTCTAAAGGTATGCTTAACCGTTTTATCGATTTGGGAGTAAAGCCAATTGGCAGGTATCGTCGAACCCGCTAGCCGTCCGTCCTGGTACCTACTAAACCCAAGCTTCCGCAAGCCTCAAGTCTTGCACCGCCCTGTAACGAGAGTGCTCCGGAAAGTCATTGAGAGGTAAGCTTCTGAAAATGGCAATAGTGTCAGAATAGCGGCCGAAAGGACAATCCCACTTAGAGGACGATCGCGTCATGAACCAGAACCAGAACCTATCGCTGTCCAGGTGCTACCAAGCCTCAATAAGCTAGTTCTACTCAAAGATGTCAACATGATTCAAGGAGCTGCTTGCCCCACTTCTCAAATCCTCAAGGGAAATGAAGTTACGCTGTTACCTCCGGGAGAAGAGTCTACCAAGGACAAAATACCAGGCTTAAGCAATCATTTGACTTCCCTGCCAGGCATCTTCCCGGAGCTGGGGAAATACATCTAGTTAACCTCAGCGAAAAGCGATCTGCTTTGAGCTCGGACGAGGGAGGAACAGCTCAAAAGAAGCTTTGCGTCCTAGAGGCAGCTCAGGGATGGATGTGGGGAAGTGAACTTCCCCAACTTCTATTCAGGAGATGAAACCCCCAAAACGAGTAAAAGATGAATACGTTTGAGGAAGAATTTGCCTGGCGAGGAGAGTTTAGGGTTGCGGAAATAATCATGAAATGGCGACCTAGATGCAGGGAAGTTCCACTAGCGTATAACGATGATACAAGAATCAAAGTCAGGCCATGAATTCTCGCGTAGCTTCTAAGCCAATATAAGCCACAACCAAACAGGGTAGACTGTACGCTCCTCTCAAACCTAAAAACAACACCCCTTAACATAAGTACAACCACACCCCCCTCATCACCACATAATTCACCGTATCTCGAACTCCCTCTCTATATATCCCCCCACGTCAAAGTCCCTCATAGCCTCCCCATTCATCTTCCCATCCACATACGCATCGCCCATAAGGGTATACTCACCCTCAACCCCTATCACCGGTCTCAAAACAACAAAATACGCACAGCCCAAGAAACAAACCACCAGATCCCCAACCTCCACATCATTGGCCGCAGTCCCGAACTCCCCTTTGTTTGTGATGAAGAATCGCCTGCCTCGCGTCATGGTAGATACAGATGTTACGAGAGAATTATCTAAGGTGGTGGCGTTACGACTGCGTGTTTTTTGGAAAGTGTGGATGTATTCCTGGAGCTTGGGGTCGATGTACTGGTTCGGAAGTAGGCGTTGAGTAAGCGACCCGAAAGCGCCGAGTACTTGAGCATGCGGCCAGTTCTGTGTGGTGGGCTTATTGGAGACTTTGACATATGTGTTGCAGAATAAGGAGCGCATAAATCCGAAGTCTGTTTCTTCGTTTGCTACTTTGACGGAGAGTAGGATCTTGCGCCAAGCGTGGAAGTTCTCTAGCGCTTTGATGGAATAGAGCAAGCTGTTCTCGGCTCGTGTTAGTGTTCCCCCAACGTGTTGGATCGTGTCGAAGATGAAGCCTGAGGCGTGGAGGATGCGTTGGTTGGGGGATATATGTGCTTTTGCCTTGGTGCCAGCGGAAGCATCGTGCTCTAAAGGCTCGATTAGATGGCTGCGGCAGGGCCAAATATCAACCGACCAATCTGGAACCCAGGAGGGAAGATCGGACAATTTAGCATATTTGTGACTCGCACAGATGACATTTAAAGACCCTCGCGATATCAAGTACGCCACGACATCGGTGTAGACAGCCTGGATGGAACGAGAGTAATCGACTTGGAAGGCGGGGTCATCTTGTGCCTCTGATATTCCAACTACGGCGTAGACTTTGTCTTTTAGGTTCGAGACCTTCTTGCGCTCATGGGTGAGAAGGAGATCTAGAAGTCGGAATGTTGGGACCTCGTTTTCTTTTGAGACGAGTTCTGCCCCTTTGATCGACGAGGGGCCTTGTGATACAACAGTGCCCACCTTCCCTATCGATGCGTGAAAGACGTAAGAAAGTTGGATACTCCTATTCCTCAGTTCACGAGTAGCTTTTTCGATCTCGGTCCAAGTGACTGTCTGCAGGCCGCAGTGAACAATTGCATGTTTCGCATTTACGATTTCTTGAACGACCCATGCTCGAGTCCAGTATGGTCTCTTGAATAAAGGGACCAAAGACTCAATATCGGGTATCCATTTCTTTTCGGTAAGCTTCCGTTGCAAAAGGGTCTCTCCGTGGATCTCATCATCGGAGAGCCGAGCTATATCTTGGAGAAATCTCATCGCCATACCGCTATCATCTGTCGCCGGTCCAAGCCAGACGTGAACATCCTCTGCACGACGATAGATTGTTCTCATCTGGCTCACTTGCTCGCTGCGCTCAGTTGTATTCTGCTGATCTATACATATCGCGTCTATCCACAGGACAAGCTGCTTAGTCTCGGATCGAAGATGGCGGAGTGCAGCTTCAAGATTTGGTCGGATTTTGAACTGTTCATCATCGATGAACATCCAACCCGAGGGTCCAGGTGGCAGCGGCCATTGCGTGAGATAATAATGAAGTCGTCTCCCAATCGATGGTTCAGAGGCAGAGGCATTGCTGCCCTCTGTTTCTTCTCCCCAAGCATAGGACAATGCGTGGTATTTTGGAGTCGCATCGCTCAGTGGAACATGAAAAATATGGCCTTTGAGTGGATTGAGTCCTGAACCTGGCTCTATTGATATCAGGCGGATTTCGCTCTTCGAGAGATCGAGTGCTTGGTAGCTGAATGCCCTCCCCATTGTGCGTTGTTCAGAAACATCATAAGTACTATCAGTACAAGACCTTATGAGGTGTAAGTGGCTGCGTGGGTAGAAAGAAAGGTGCTATTGATTTCAAGAAGTGGCTGAGTGGGAACACTCCATAAAGTACTTTATTATAAGAGTTGAAGTGAGGCTGAGTTGCAGGACATTTCCAAGCCATTGTTGCGCTTGACTGAATAGGGTTAGGTACTCTAATGCATGCCGATCGGTATCATGTGATTCAACTTGGGTCACAACCTGGAGGGAACATCATTCGATCTATTCACAAATCTTGTACCCTAAATCTCGTGGTAGTATATAGCACTAAGGTGTTTTGTTGTAATATAATGAAGTATACCAATCCTTTGTCAGCCCCTAGCGAAGTTTCGACCCATTCATCCATTTAGCCAGCCGAGGACTCATTAAGGAGTAGCGAGAGACATATCCATCTTCGAGAACTTCTTCGACATGCCATCACGTAGATGATTTTCAACTATAGGAGAGTCCGTTCCCTCTTATACGATGTCCTTTCACAAGAAGTCTACCATATTCGACCAAGACTATGCTTTCCACGCTCTTCCAGCCACAGTGCCCATTGACGCACTTCATAGCTTGTCCTGCCATTCATAACACAAACCCGGGATTATCATAATCATGATTTGTATATAATTCGTTCATCGAGGTCGTCTTCGAACGAGATCTCGTTGAGTTTCGGAAGCGACGGAACCACGAATTTGACTTCGGTGATGTGGCGAAACGAAAGATTGTGGCAATGGACCTGAGAAATTCATCCTTTCGTAGAGGTCTCTCAATATGTTGATAACAGTGACTCTTGTATTTTCCGATACCGAGAGGACGTAGGGCAGACTCGGTAGTGTTGTAAACTCAGGGAAGTTTGACTCCGTGGCAAGGACCAGGCCAATTTGTTTGAGCTGTGCGAGGCAGTGTTCCAACTGAGAGCTTGAAATGCCTGACAATTGTTAGCAAATGAATCTTTGCTCCGCGCAATGAAAGAGTCAAGGCCATGAAAGCACCGCAGACAATACGGCCTGGATGTGCAAGCTTGTGAAGATCGAGAAGGACTCTTACCATCGCCCGAGGAAAACCTTGGTCCTAACCGTGCTAGACTATCATCATATTCATACTGTATTTCCGAGCCGCCTGCGATCAATGATCGATCAAGCTGTTGATTCTCCTCGTTGTCCCAGCGCTCTCTCGTCATCCTCAACCAACTTTGAAAGGCAACTGCAAAGCTATTGTACGAAACAATGACGCTGGCAACATCAGAGAGACCTTTTAAATTAGACATTATGAAGTTTGAAGTATGGGGTATGGAGTATGGAGCATGATATTAAGCAAAGAGAATATCTGAAATCACCATGTCAAGCAAAAGTAAGAAGGGTCAACTCCATCTTAAGACAACACATCGACATCCAACAACCTCCCTCGTATCACTATCACGTATACCTACAAGGCCGATATTAGAGTTAGGACCCCAAATCCCAAAGTGCTTGCGGGGTGACATCTTTCCTAAAGAAACGAATAAAATCCATGTATTGCTGATCATGTCTCGAAAAGCGGTTGTAACCGTCGAGGGGGCCAAAGAAATCAATAAAGGCTTCACTAGCACAGCCTCCCTGTTGGGCCGGTGCAGCAAAGCTGAGCATATGCAGCAGACAATTGGGTCTCTTGACGACCCCTGGCCCTATTCAAACCAAAATTTGAGACAATCAGATGTGAACTTCGGCGATATGATTGCTTGGAGAAGGTTTCCCCCCCTGACGAGATGAGGGTGGTCATGGACTGGCTAAGTTGGAAGGGAAGGTAGCAGGAGCGGCATAGCTATATAGAGATGCATCCACTTCTCAGGCAGGAAGAAATGACAATCATGATGACATCACACACAAGAGAGGAAATATCGATATTTGCCACTGAATTATGAGATGAAGATATTGATCCTGAGTTGAGAAAGTTTGGAGAGGACTTATACTCGTACTCCTGTTCGTATTCGAATTCGTATTCGTACTCGAGTAATCTTTCTGGCTTCGTTGTTGAAGGTCCTTGCAAGGATATGTCAGCAGCAAGCGAGCGGTACTTTCGCTTGGTACGGAAGATGACGTTCTTCCCCATTATACTTCACGATGTGGTTGTTACGTGGAATTCGCCTTCTTGCTGAAGCTGGCGCTGTCCTTCAAGACATGTCGTGGTGATAATCTCCCGAGTCTTGGGCATCTCGAGGCCGCAATCGCAGCACTACTTACGAGTTACTCGTAGTCAAGTCGCATCAGAGAATTTCTCCGTCAATCAGCATAGTGGAATTTGACCCCTCTACATGCCCCGCCATTTCAGGACTCCCATTGCTCCAAGGTTTGACCAACCTTCTCTTCCTCGGAAAAGATATCTACCTGTGTATATATATATATATATTCAGAATTTCCTTGATTTCAAGTCTCCGAGCCATCTCAGCTTCACCTCCATCTCTTTCTTTTGCCTGTTGGTCTTCTCTCACCTGCCGGTATTTTTCTCCAGCTTACACTCTTTGATCCTGAAACCCACAATGGCAGAAGTTACCATCACAGGGTGGGATACTCGCGATGTCCGATTTCCAACTTCGTTGGACAAGACTGGCTCCGATGCTATGAACGCTGCTGGGGATTATTCTGCGGCGTACTGCATTCTGAAGACCGACTCCCCGTTCTCTGGCCATGGCATGGTACTTAATTCAAGCCCTACATATTTGTGACCAACACTAATCTTTCGTTCCTTGTAGACCTTCACAATCGGTCGTGGGAATGACATCGTCTGCAAAGCCATCGACAATCTCGCGGATCGAATCAAAGGCCGAACTCTCTCCTCTCTCGTCGCGAATTGGGGTCAAACCTGGCGCCATCTAGTTTCCGACTCACAGCTACGATGGATTGGTCCCGAGAAGGGAGTCATACATTTGGCATTGGGAGCTGTGGTCAATGCGATCTGGGATCTTTGGGCTAGGACCCTAAACAAGCCGGTTTGGAGAATTGTTGCAGATATGTCACCAGAGGAGTTTGTTAGATGCATCGACTTCAGATATATCACGGACGCTATCACGCCAGAAGAGGCGATTGCTATGCTCAAGAATGAAGAGGGGGGTAAAGCAAAGAGAATTGAGGATGCACTGAACAGCAAAGCGGTGCCAGCGTATACAACCTCTGCCGGCTGGTTGGGATACGGAAAGGACAAGATGAAGGGCTTACTCGAAGAAACTCTGGCCAAAGGCTACAGGCATTTCAAGCTCAAAGTTGGCACCTCTATTGAAGCGGATCGTGAGCGTTTGTCCATTGCCCGAGAGGTCATTGGCTATGACAAAGGTAACATCTTGATGGTGGACGCAAACCAAGTATGTAACAATACCCCTACATGTCATCTACTCCGTCCCTTACACATGACAGATCTGGTCCGTACCCGAGGCTATCGAGTACATGCAGCACCTCAAAGAGTTCAAGCCTTGGTTCATTGAGGAGCCAACCTCACCAGATGATATCCTAGGTCACAAAGCCATCCGTGATGCTCTCAGACCTGACGGAATCGGTGTCGCCACTGGTGAAATGTGTCAAAACCGTGTCATGTTCAAGCAACTCCTTGCTAGCGGGGCAATCGATGTCTGCCAGATTGATGCGTGCCGTATGGGTGGTGTGAACGAGGTTCTCGCCGTCCTTCTTATGGCGAAGAAATACGGGGTTCCTATTGTGCCCCACAGTGGTGGTGTTGGACTTCCAGAGTACACTCAACATCTCAGCACAATCGACTACGTCTGCGTCAGCGGCAAACTGAGTGTTCTGGAGTATGTTGATCATCTCCACGAGCATTTTGAACACCCATCTGTCATCAAGGATGGTTACTACCAGACTCCCATGGACCCAGGATACAGTGTTGAGATGAAGGCAGCAAGCATGGAGCAGTACAGCTTCCCCGGCGGCGTAGATGGCTGGTGGCATAGTGCGGAGGCAAAGCCGATTCTGGAGGGCGTGAAGATCTAAATTTCGTCTAGGCGAGGTTTATAGGGGGTCGGGGGTTTTCATGTTGGGCTCTCGTCCGCAGGGCAACGATGGCATCCTGTACCGCATATAAGGCTATCCCAAAGAAACATGTGCACACACATATTAAAAAGGGGTTGGGAGTTTTCATGCTGAGCTTCCTTCCGCAGGGAAACGATGGCGTCCTGTATAACTCCTTTCAGTTATCCATAGTGTAGCATCGCGAGCGACCAACAAAGTTTGTACTTTTCGTGTCTTGGAATGAGTTTTCCCAGGCTTGCCCAGTGTGATTGAGCCTCCTTCATGTGGTAAGATGTCACTAAAATCAACACGGCACTCGGAGTTGATTGCCCGAGGAGAGTTGTGATATTACAATATGACAGTATCATAAGACAACAAAGAGAAAGATGTTAGCCTGGGATGAAGATGCAGCACGTGATCTATGTTTTGTTTTGAAAGGCCCCGCCCAGCGTTTCAGGCTCAACACAATGGCCTGTCATTTCAAGATCGCAACGTCTCCAGAAGATGCCTCCTCACAAACATACGATAGATCAAATTAGATAGCCATCACGTCTTGCCGTTGCTTCGCTACACTAATCACCTGAGCTTTACCTCGTTCCCTTCCGCAGCCATCTGCCCTCCGACCCTGGCGCCCCACTTAAACACCATGGCACGCCCGCAAACCCAGAAATCAGCATCCTCCAGAGCACAAAAAGGAGATATAAAAGACCCCCTCCTCACGCAGAAAAACTTCGAGAAAGAACTCCAAGCTCTAGCTTCCAAAGCCAAAGAGGAAACAACTTCAAAATGGGCTCTCCAACAGGGTCAGATCCTTTTAAACTCCGCCACGCTCCTCTCCCTCGCCGCCGTGTATAGCAACGTGTCCCTCCTCGCATTATCGCCAATCTATGGCGGGATCCCCAGCGCCGTGTATCACGCCAAAGGCGTCATGACCGCGTGCTTCCTCGGCTGGAGTTTCAACCTCTTCCTCAGACGACGACTACCCGTCAAGCCTATCTTACTCCTCCCAGTCCTCGCGGCATGGATACCTGTCATGCAGTTCTTCCTAGGGAAGGCTAGTGGGAAATTGGGCAATGCGGCGGCCGGTGCGATCGTGATGGAGAGTTTAAGCTTGCTGCCGCTAGTGTTTTTAAGTGTGGGGTGTACGGCGACTGTTCTGGATGAGTTGGAGATGAGCCCGGGGAGACTGCAGTGGTTGGCGGATGCGACGCCGGGGATTGCGAGTTTTGCGTTCTTCAAGGGGGTGGAGTTTGTGTCGATGGGGTATATTGGGAGGACTCTCGGAAGTACCATCCTTCACACGAGGATTGGATTGTCGTTATTATTAACCGCATGTTACTCACTCCTCTCGCCCTCCAAACTCCTACTTTATGCCTTGCCGGCTCTTTTGCACACGGTGGTCTTCAACACGCATCTCCCAACCCCATATGGGACCGCGAGGTTGAACTCGTCGTTGATGGCGATGGAGGGCGGTTGGAGGCTCATTGATCGCCAGGAGAGTCTCACGGGATACATCTCTGTGGTTGAGAGTCAGAAGCAGGGGTTTCGGGTGATGAGATGTGACCACTCGCTTCTTGGGGGGGAGTGGATGGCGAGGGAGAATGGGATCCAGGAGCCGATTTATGGGGTTTTTGTTATGTTGGAGGCGGTGAGGCTTATCGAGAGTGAGGTTCCGAAGGGGGGGGAGAAAGCGCTGGTGATGTGAGCTCTTCCTACTTTTCCAAAAGTTGAAAATCGCAAGACTGACTTGGAACAGCGGCCTTGGAATCGGGACCACACCAAGTGCATTTATACGACTGGGTCTCGATACGACAATCGTTGAAATCGACCCCGTCGTTCACGACTACGCAACCAAATATTTCGCCTTGCCCTCGAGACACACACCTATCCTCGACGATGCCGTCGCGTTCGCGTCCAAGGCGGCAAGCGAGGGCAAGAAGTATCAGTACATCGTCCACGATGTTTTCACAGGCGGTGCGGAGCCGGTGGATCTGTTTACTCTGGAATTTATCCAGGATCTGTATGATCTGTTGGAGGATGGGGGGGCTATTGCCATTGTAAGTCTACCCTGTCATACCCGCACTCGTCCTCGAAGGGGACAATACTCATGAGAGAGACAGAATTACGCAGCAGATCTGCTCCTCCCCCCTTCCCGAATCACCACCACCACCATCCTGACCATCTTCCCGACCTGCCGCATCTTCCGCGAATCCGATCGCCCCCCTCCCTCCACCATCGCCACCGACGGCCGCGATTTCACCAACATGGTGATCTTCTGCACCAAGTCCCCCGGCACCACCATCTCCTTTCGAGAGCCCGAGGAGCACGAGTATTTGAATAGCAGGGCGAGGAGGATGTTCCTGGTGCCGAAACATGAGGTGTTTCTGGAGGATTTTGCGAGGAGGAGGGAGGGGGATATGGAGGTGCTGAGGCGGAATGAGACGGGGGGATTTGAGGGGTGGCAGAGGGAGAGTGCGGGGGGGCATTGGGTGGTGATGAGGACGGTTTTGCCGGAGGGGATCTGGGAGAGTTGGTGACTGTGATGATGTATGAAATCTGAGGATGAGTGCGTGAGAGGATTGAGAAGAGACATGTGGTTGGGAGACTCCTGCGTGGAATCGTTGGAAACTGGCCAACCCGATGGGAAGATCACTTTGGGGGGAGAGAGAGGTTTGAGGACAAGCTATGGATGAGTTCACTCAGGGCGCCGCGCCGGATGGTCTGGCGTTCTACGGAGTACATACTTTCACATACTTTCGAAAGTAGTCCCCTTAGTCAAGCATGCATGGGAAGATTCGCTGGGCGGTCCCGCATCGACCGACCACACGTGACGAGCATGTGCTGGAGCTCTGTCAGGACTCCGATGTGCAAGGCCTAGTCATACGGCTGAAGGCTATCTATACTAGTGTAAGGTGGGCTCAAACCATCAACCACTTATAACCTTCAACAAATCCATCAACAAGACATCGACAACATCCTACTATAGTCCTTGCCTTACACAGGACGTTAAAAGGATAAAACAAACAAACAAACATCGACAACACAACCAGAATCCTCAACTAATACATCTGACCTCCTTATTTGGGTAATCCTGACAGCTACCGAGTCGTCCTTTCGAGGACCAAGGACGGGGCGGCACAGCAGACCAATCAGGTTCAGTACGGAGGGTGTCCGTCGAAGGACCTCCCAGTTCAAGGCCCCAAGAAGACGGGGAGCATGGCACGGCATGGCATGTCGCCGGCTGAAGTCCAGGGGATTTAAGCGACGACGATCCAGGGGACCTTCCGGGAAGCTGGACCACATGCTGGCTGGCGAGTGACGACAACCTGCGAGACCGCGACAGCATTCTGAAGATAATTCCGAAGCCCATCTTGATTAATCCTTTGCGTCTGGATCGCACGCGGTAGCACTGCCCTGGCTACTCTTCGCGCACATCATCAACCGCTACGTAGTAGACTAGTAGTTCTTCAACCCACCCGTGACGCCATGCGAGTACGGTAGCGAAAGCACGATGGGCATGCTGATTGGGTCATTACGTAAGCCATTGGGTGGACTAGCCGAACGAGTAAATATCATCCGTACTCCTTCCACTTAGTACGTCGGGATGGAGTACGTGGTACATACAGTACGTAGTTCCGTAGTACGGGGTATACAACGTACATGGATAAATAAATGCTAAATGACGACTTCTTCCACTTCTTGGTACGTCGGTATGGAGTACGTGATATATACAGTGCGTAGTTCCGTAGTACGGGGTATATACAACGTACATGGATAAATAAATGCTAAATGACGCCACACGATTCAGCCAATAGGAGACCAAATTGAGGTATCCTGACCAGGTGATTGGACAGATCACCCGAACCTTCGACAGTATTCGGACTCGCCTAGCATTGATTACGCCCCGTAGGTTGCTGTAGTAGTACGTGGTACACACGTAGTAGTACGTACCCATATAGATACTCTAGCACCGCGACGTAGCACGGAGTACGAGTAGTACAAGTACGCACGGGACTCGTGCGCCGTCGCGTCCAAAGTTCCACCAGGCGACCAAAACGGGCATGGCGTCGGCATGGAGCCAGCCATGGACAGGTGGTCCATAATCGACGTGATCAATACTTACTGACTTACAGTCCGTACGGTACTTGTACTTCGTATTGACACGAACCCCGAGGGAAATCAATCAACGGGTGACATCGGCCATGGTGACGGCGTGACGCCCGCCGAGTCACCACAGCAGACCAATGGCATGGACGGCCGCACGAACCCCTCATGCGTCGGACGATGGAATATACTCTAAGCGAACTCTAAGCGCCGACGTGAGAGCGTGAGCCTGAGAGGAAGAGAAATCATGCCATCGATCCCAGCTGGGAAAGTCGACTCGACTCGAGTCGAGATGTCGTCACATGCATTCCACGCATGACGACGCCAATCTCCGCTCGACGCGAGACCGCGGGCGTTCTCCAACGTACGGACTTACTGTAAGTCCCACCGACGGGGGCGGAACAAATGCGAGGCGACTCGGAAGACGGTCGAAACGTCGGGGGATCGGTCCAATCGCCTGGTCAGGGGACCTCAGTTGTCCTCACTCGACGGAGTACGTTGCGGTTGCTCGACGGAGTTCCGTACTAGTACGCTGCTCTATGTACTCCGTAAACGAGACGCTGACCGCTGCGCAAAGTTGGCCGACGGCGGGGCGCACGTGTGGCCTTCCGCTACAGTATATGCTCGCCTGGCTCACTCGGTGGCCCCCACGTGCCAGGACACGGAACAAGTCACATGAGCGGCGCGACGGGTTCTGCTATGCTGCTCTACGGTACAGTACTCCGTACGTACTGGCACCCACACCGCTTGGTGGGCGCTCCCAGTCCAAGGGGGGCTGGCTGAGCCCGGCGCGTAGCCGCCCGTCGCCTCGGCCAATGGCACAGCGGCACCGCCCAGGGACAGGGGCGGCGGCAGAATCGCGCGGCCGGGGCGGGACTCCCCGGTCGAGATCCCGCCACTCACCTTCCTCACTCCGACCCTCGAGCCTCGCTCGACAGAATCTGGTCCCGCCCCGGCCCCGCTCGCTGCCAGAAATAGGAGAGCGCACTCGCTTCCGCTTCTGACCGGGGGCCACTGCGCCAACGTGGGCCCGGCCGAAGACGGAGGACTTTGGTACTCTCCCCCAACGTAACAGTACAGCACGATTCCGCTATTGGCACGGTGCCGATGCTATTTGGCCCCTTCCGGCGTCCCCTCCTCAGAGGAGAATCAGACCTCTGCCCCCAAGACGGAAGACTTGTGCGCGATTGTGCTACGCCGTCGTCCGCTATTGGTACCCCGTGCTGATACCAGTTGCGCGGAGTCCTCCGTACCTTCGTATGCGAGTACTTCTTTGCGAGGAGGGCTGCCGGGGTACGTGCGCGTACCTTGGTTTCCCCATGCACTCACTCCAGACTCCAGAGTCCCATCTCTCCAATCACTCCTCTATCACTCCATGGGTCCAATCACTTCCATCCCTCATCACTCCATGGGTCCAATCACTTCCATCCTCCCATCCCCCAATCACTTCATCCCTCCCATCCCTCCATCACTCCAATCACTTCCATCCCTCCATCACTCACTCCATCACTCCATCCCTCCATCACTCCAATCACTCCCTCCATCCCTCCCCTTCTGTTCCCTCCCTCCCCTTCTGCTCTCTCCCATCCCTCCCCTGCTGCTCCCTCCCATATATCATCTCCTCCACAGCCGCCCAACCTCTCCCACCATGTGGTCGCATTCGCCCCCTTCAACAGCCCGCTTGGATCACGAAACGTTTCGTCGCTGGCGGAGCATCTTGATGCTTTGTTGAGGCCAGAACGAGGCCGAAGCCATGCTGCCGAGGACCCATGAGCCAGGAGTAGGAGCCCTTAAAGTGTGGGCATTCCTGGCGCTGCAGACTTCCACCACATCTGCTCTCTCCATCGCCGACCAGAAGACCATCCGCGTGCGCAGCGTGTTGGGCATCGATTGGAGCCCGGCGCCATCACCAGAGAACGGCCCACCATTGTCCGCCAGCGCCCTGCGAGATAAATCCCTCCTCCCCGCCGAGATTGGAGGCATTGTGGGAGCATATCTTTTCTCCCTGTGCCTCGTCGCCCTTTTCCTGGTGACGTGTGGCAGAAAGGCTCGTCAGCGAGCGCAGGCACCACCCCGAGTCGTGGATGTGGAGATGCTCGTGGCCCAAAACAAGGGAGGAATACTGAGCACCACCATCGCCTTCGACCCGTCGCCCATCACTCCCGCCCTCACCAGCGCACGAAACTTCTCCTGGCCCCATCCAGAGAAGGACGAGGCGAATCCGTACGTCTTTCCCATCGTCGATCGCTCGCCCATCACCCCCCCCGGGGCCAGCCCATACGTCGATCACCGAGTCGTGCAGGCAGATACCGAGATGGCCGCGCGAGACCTGGAGGATATCTATGCCCATGTGATGGAGCAGGAGGATGCAAAGGCAAAGGGAATCAGTCCGAAGGATTTGCCCTCCCCAGTGCAAAGCCCTCGCTCCATGCCGAGTCCCGCGCCACAAAGAGGGGGGTTGAGCGAGAAGACGGCGAGACGACCATCCAATATCACGGTGGACGAGAATAAATCCACCAAATCGAGGGCCTCGTCCATCATGTCGGCTCTCTCCCCGAGACGGAGCAAACCAAAACCCATGCAGATCTCGTCCCCGCTGGCCACCCCGAGTTCTCTGAAGTTTGGCCAGGATGTCCATGACTCGGATCGGGAGCCACTGTCACCCAAATATTATAAACCACCTCCACCCGTTCCGACCGACCAGGAGCCGTACCAACATCATTCCCGACAGAGCAGTCTGGCTCCCGCCTCCCCGACTCGAAGCATCGCGGAACAACTGGCGCCATATGGACCGGGAGGACCAGGGAATGGAAGACATCGACAGATGCCTTCTCAAGGCTCGGTTCAATCTCTTCAAGAACCCGCCTCCGCGCTGACCACCCACTCCATGGCTCCTCTCTACCCACCGACCCAACGCACGTCTCCAAAACCCGTCCCCAAACCTCTGCACCCCATCCCCACCGCCTCCAACCCCCCTTCCACCAACGCATCCACACGCACCCTCCCCTTCCGCGCCTACGAATCCCAATCCTCCCTCAAATCTCCTACCTTCCGCCCCCAACCCACCAAGACCACCGTCCTCGAGCGCTCCGGCCCCCAGCACGGCGGTCCTCAGACGGCCGGCCTCAAGACCCCGTGGAGTGCGGGCGCGACTCCGTATAGTCCGTTCTATCAGCCCTTCACACCCATGATTCCCGTGACGCCGCGATTGGTGACGAAGCAGGATCGGAAGATGATGAAGAAGATGGAGAAGAAGGAGGGGATCAGGCAGGGGCCGGCGCAGGAGTTGATCAAGAGTGAGGAGGATTTGTGGGATAGTGGGTATTGAGGAGTGATATGTACGGAGGTACAGGAGAAGCCGAGAACATGCCACGGAGATTCTCGATTAGCGGGGTTTCAAGTGGGTGTTGGTGGTCGTAGAAGCGAAACTTGACCACTTGGTATCCCGGGCGGATGACGGAGAAGAGAAGGAGGGAGAAGGAGAAGGAGAGAAAGAGAAGGAGAGAGAAGGAGAGAGAGGAGAGAGAAGGAGAGAGAGGAGAGAGAAGGAGAGAGAGTAGAGAAGGAGGAGAGAGGAGAGAAGGAGGAGAGAGGAGAGAAGGAGGAGAGCGAAGGAGAGAAAGAGAAGGATTGGGAGAGACTCATGGGAGATGGCGAGGGGAATAACGATACCATGACCTTCTTCCCCCTTCCTTATGTGGTGTGGAGGGGTCTTGTTTTTTATTTATTTATGAGTATATATCGAATCCATCCCTTTCTACATTCTGCAAGTGTTCGTCTCCCTCTGATCCCCACCAAATCCCACGAGAAAGACGTGGGAGACGCCATCGGCAGTGCTTCCATCGGTGCTCTCCACCACCGACATCACCCGTTCTTCATCACCAGCCAAGTCAACCCGCTCCTCTCGACACGCGCACGCACGCACGCTGTCGCTACTGTACGGAAGAAGACGAACCGTCCACCCACCTCACATCGCCCGTGGCCCGTGCGTCGCCGTCCTCCCCACACAACCTCCACGCCGCGCCGTTTCGGCCCCCACATCATACTGTCCGTACATCGTGTCCGCCTTCCCCCTCGCTCGCTCGGGCTACATACAGTACGTGCCGCGTCCCGCCGATTCCGATCTTTACCTACAGTGCAGGACTGTAGCTAGCTACCGTCGCCGGAGCGCGGCTTTGGCTTCTGCTCCGGCCTCGGTTCGGCCTCGGCTTCGGCTAAGGATTCGGCTTCGTTCATGCTCGGCGCGTCGTAACGTGTGGTAAGGTGAGGTGAGGTAAGGCAAGGTAAGGTTCCACGTGAGCGGTGCCGATAGCGCCCGCCTTCCCTTCCATGGCTGCGGCCCGGCGAGGAGCCTCGGAGGAGTGGCCGCTTCTCGTCTCGGCGCCGGGGCTCACGCCGCGTTGCCATCTATCCACCCTACGTGGTACTGTACTGTACTGTGCTGTACTGTATACGCAGAGAGGCGTCCGCTTAATCCTCGGTTCGTCGCGTCGTGTACGCTTTGCTGATATGTAATATTTCCTCATGTCTCCGCCTCGAGGATGGGAAGGAATGTGCATCTTGAATCGACTGGGCGTGGTCATGTGCGACGGACGGCGAAGCGAGTCGTGGGAAAAGGGGGGCTTGGTCGAGGGTGGCATGTGACTCGGCTCCGCCCTCGTCGGCTTCCCTCCCCCCTAATTAAATGTAAGTAGCTGCTCCAGGGCCGCACGTGCCACCTTGCTCTCATATTCGGTCTGTGCCAGCCTGGCCAGTTCCATTTCTTTAGGGGGGGAAGTAGGACAATGCCTCCCCAAGCCCAAGCGCCGCTCATCCCCATCGGTTCCCCGCGCTCAGCATCAGCCCTGCTATCCGTGCGGCTGGCCCAGACCCGCCTAGCAGCCTACTCTCCCGAGACACCCCCCCCTAAATAAATGTCACGGTAATTGGCACGGACAGGACATGATAGCAAGTTGGCACGTGCAGCCCTGGAGCGGTTGCATTTACTATGAAGTATGGTCGATGGATTTTAGGACTAGGTATTGCATTGTATTGTCTGGTCGACTACAGTACGTGCTAATGACAGGATGAAATCTCTTCTCGGTGGGAGGGATGGCTCAGCAATGAGGAAGCAGGACACGTGAGAGGACAATTCGCTTCGGTCGATTTGACATTGTTTTCGCCGAGGGGAGGGAAGGAGGGTACCAAGCAACGCCTCTCACTAGGTGTACATCGTCTTATAGAAGTCTATGACTTTGAGAACCTATATAAAGCTCGATCGGCGCGCTAGGGGTTTAGTAATATATTAAAGCGTCCGTCTCGCTCTCGATGAGAGCATTTCCTGGCTTCGCGTCGCCCCAGGACCGTCACCGATCTCCTTGGCTCCTGATGAGAGCATTTCCTAGCTTCCCGTCGCCCCAGAACCGACACCGATCTCCTTGGCTCCCCATGAGAGCATTTCCTGGCTTCGCGTCGCCCCAGGACCGTCACCGATCTCCTGCCGCAGCCCCAGATGACGATGAATCCGCCTGGCCATTTCCTCCTAGGCTCGACCGCCACGCGGCGGGGATGGCCTCGACGCCATCGCCATCCTCGACTTCTCAAGTCGTCGTCTGCGGATCTACGCGTCCAACCCCCCCCACAGTGCCCCCGCGGCCGCCATCCACCACTCCCCGCGCCGGGGCGCTCGAACCGGATGCATCCGATCAATACCGGAGCTGCTCGATGACCTCCGGGCGGTTTAAGAACCCGCATCTTTCGTCGAGCCTCGTGAACCCAGCGTCTCTCATGCCCGGACGCGAGCCGCCCGCGACGTACACCCGGCCCCCGCCCTCGCCGCCAGGAAACGCGCTGGTCCATCCGGGGAGCGTGTCCCGTTCCCACATACTGGGATAACCAGCGTACGCAAAGCCGGTCCAGCTGCGCGGCCACTGCCTCGCCAGTTCCACATCCGAGGGCCGCGGCTCGAAGTCGTAGCCCACCAGCCCAGCCGAGGAGATGTCCGAGGTGACGTTGAAGATCGAGAGGTTTCCCGAGAGGTACGCAAGCTCCGAGGTGTGGATGACGCCCAGGCCCGGCGATCCGCTCGCGTCCAGGTAGTTGTCGAGGATGGTCTGGTTGTTTTGGTAGAGATAGACCGGTGGCTGCGCGGCGCCGCAGTATTTCCTCGCCATGGCGGCGCCCAGAGAGACCCCGGGACAGACCAGGAGGATGTCCCTGAAGACCTGGGCACTTCGGTAGAATTCGGCCGAGAGGTTGGCCGTCAGGTTGGCCTGGAACTCGCCGACTGGGTAGAGGTCCAAGAGACGGCGCAGCGTCGTGCGGTTGACATCGGGATAGTAGAGGTGGAGGAATGCACGCGTGTCGTGGTCGGTTTGGATCGCGGTGCTTGTGAATAAGGTCGCGTCGTTTGCTTGCCAGCCCGCGATATATGGCATCCTCGGGAACTTCCCATCGGCAATGAGGGAGCTCGCAAGGTCGGGGAGGAAATCCTGGTCCACGGTCGGTAGGAACACATCCCCGTCGTTATTGGCGGACGTGGAAGCTATGAAATCCAGGGTGAGGTTGAGAAGCTTCTCCATGGGCAATGCGCGCAGACACTCGATCAATTCCGGCGCGGTGGAGAGCGCGTCGGTGGCCTCGCAGCTCGCCGCCACGGCGATGGCAGAGGTGGCGTTGAAGCTCAGGTTGGATGCCATCGTGGGCTCGAGTGCAGTGCTTTGCAAGATGACCGCGCGGAAAGGAGCCCGTCTGGTGTTTCCATACGCGAGGAGTTGCATTCCTACACTCAACCCCCCTGAGGACTGACCGAAGAGAGTCACGTGGTCCGGGTCGCCCCCAAAGGCTGCGATATTCTCTTGCACCCACTCCAGAGCGAGCCGTTGATCTTTCAATCCAACATTCAAGGATCGATCGCCCCTGAGCGCTTCCGAAGTCAAGAATCCGAAAGCTTCATCGGTGTCAGTCAAGCGTGGAGGCAGAGTGGACATGGAGACAATTGGCACCGGGCCGTGAGAGAGAGAGAGAAGGGGTTCACTCACCATTCAGACGGTAGTTCATGCCCACGTAAAGGACCGGAAGTCCGTTCTCGACCGACTGTTGGATCAGCCCATCTGGTCGACTCGTTCGATCATACGCGGTCCCGGTGTTCAAGCCGCCTGGAAAGCATCAGGAATGCCATGCGGCCGCGGGACGAGCAACTCACCTCCGTAGATATATGCCATGACCGGCAGTTTCGCGCCACGAGATACGCCGGCCGGCCTCGCGACCAGCAGGCTCAAGCAATTCTCCGAGATGTCCGTCACCACCGTCGAATACAGCATCCCAAGAGAGGAGCTCTGCGGACACGAGGGGCCTGCGGCCGTCGCATCGAGGACCTGGCCTGGCGATGGCACGTATGCTCGCGGGGGCGCAAATCGATTCGCGCCACTGGTGTCTTGGCCAAACGGAATACCCAGGAAGGTTTCGATGCCAGGACTCGACGTGATGCCTTGGTACGAGACCTTTTTGGCCGCATCGACGACGAATGGGTTCGAGCGCGCGACCCCGGAGAAGAGCGCCGTGGCAAGGATGCCAATGGACAGCATGGAGTGGTGCATTTCCCCTCGCGAGCCCCCGTAGCTCAGCAGGCGAAAGAACATGGAAGGAAGTGAAAGGTAAGGTCCTTATATAAGATGGGGATGTAGTTGGTTTAGCGAGGCGCTGCATGTTCTCCGCCTCCAAGGCTTATCTGCTCGTCATTCGAAGCCAGCTGTCGGATTGGTCATCGTGCCACTCATCGACTGAGCTCCTGGTACGACCAAAGGTGGGATGTGGGAGGACTCGAGAGATGAAGTCTCCATTCTTTATACTCCCCAGATGATCTCGGCTCAGGGGGTGAGATCGTAAGGACAAGGATGATGCCGTTCCTGACATGCGACGGCCCGTGGAATAAGCTTAAGTGGAGGAATCTTTCATCCAAACGAGAGGTTTCGAAGCCATCTGCAACCTCCTCCTGTGGGCTAATCAGGAGGCTGGGAAGTCGAATGGATGATGCGGCCACGAGAATCCCCAAATGCCATTTGGTTTCACCGCCCCAAGGAGTCAATGCGCAGGGAGCATCCTGCGCTCCGAATATCCCTCGCCGTTCATGTGGTTTCATGCCCCGCAAACGTCGTCCTGTCCCCCGGCAGGATGGTCTGCTGGACTCCATGCCAATACAGTCCGTATGTAGGCTAAAAGATCCCATCTCGAAGGAGTCTCTTGTGTGCAAGGGGATGCGATGAGCGTGCCAAGGCGTTCGTCTGATATGTCGCGAGCGGAGTCTGCGCGCACGTTCCAAAGGCCGCTGTCTACGCTGTGTAGGCAGTCCGGTGGTGAATAAATCCGATATTAATGCAATGGTGGATCGAACGAAAAGGGAAGATGGGGTGAATATTCGCGCTGGCTTCGTTTCGCTTAGCAGGGCCTACCTATCTAACGAGTAAAGGCACGCTGGCACGAATAGGGGGAATATTCGCAGTTGTTTCGTTTCGCTTAGCAGGGCCTACGTATCTAAAGGCACGCTGGCACGAACAGGCCTCGACACAGCAGCACGGAGTGTCTGGGGATCTTGCGGGTGCCAACGAAAGATCCGCATTGCTCGCGTGGGACAATCAAGATCCAGGGGCGTGTCTGATGTTGATCTCGGGGTCCTGGGGATTCTGCGTATGCTACTCCGTACTCCGTGTCGAATAAGGATATCGTATACCAGCAGGACCCGCAAGACGCACGAGGTGATTCGAGTGGTGGTGGCGTGGGAGTGGCCAGTCGGGACCTGTCACTCCACAGTCCAGCAGCGCAAGGCACGCACACCTTTCACGTCGCCTTCCGCGAGTCAAAAGGGGCCGTGTTCCGCTAGATTCGGATCGCTGGCCACCGTTGCAATATAGGATTCGTTGTCGTAGCCGTACAGTAACCTTATACGTAGTAGCACGACACGATAAGCGCCCAAGCGTCTCTCTCTAAACGCGTGCCTCGTGCCACGACAAAACCCACGAGGCGCTCGAACAATCCACCGCAGAGCAACCAAATATGCAGTCCCACGCAGGACCCAACCTGGGCGACGAGTACAGAAACCTGCACCGGCTCAGCTACCATCCGCCATGACAAGAAGAGAAGACGGGTTTCGAGAGGCCCAGAGGATTGCGGATTTCAAAGTGACATGACACACGGGAGGCGACAAGAATGGCCATGGCAATTCTGCCTAAAGCCAGACCAACAAGCAGTTCGTTACTGCGTCTACATACATGTCTTCAAGACGACCTCGACGAGTGCTGCAGAGGAAGCACAGATGACAGTAGACAAATGTGGACCGTGGAGGGGTCCGCCTGTCGATGGCAAAGCAGGCAGGCCAGGAGCAGTTCAAGCAAAGTTAAGGACCACAGGGAACAGAAAAGATGCTCTCTCCTCCTCGACCAGGGCCGCATTCACACAGACAGCAGGACACAAAATGCCATGCTGTTCGCGAGTATCTTGAAATAGCTTCTACGGCAGGGGCGTTCACCAAGACCCTCGCAATCTTCAACTGGCCCCAACCCCGTGGCAAGATCCAAACCTGAGCCAGGGCCTACTTGACAGGAGTTTTCATGGCAACTTGGAACTTTCTCGCCTTCTCTTCGTTAGTGACGTGATGGTGCGAGGGTTTGGCGGGCTGCTTACCCAAACGGTGAACTCATCTTGCTCGTCTTCCCAGTTCCTCACCAACAGCTCGGCAACGGCAAAGCCTGCGAAGAAACACTCGTCCATCCTCTTGTCAATCTCTGCGCTGTCGAGCTCGTAGAAGGAACTCGCTAACTCGTCGGCTATATCTGGGATCTTCCGGAACACATCCAGTACTTCGTTCAAGCAGCTCACAATGCCGCCTCCTTCCACCCCCTTTGCCGGCGCAGTGACTTTCACTGATGGGACAGGAGGGAGAGTCTTGAATCGCCGCTTGACGACGGCTTGGAACATGAGAAGGATCAACTGTAGCCGCTTCTGGCACGACATTAAGCGTGGCCGGATCTTGTCGGGGTCTGCTGACGGGATGTGATGCTGTGAAGCAAACATGCGATCTAGAGCATCTTGAGCAGACGTATTGATACCGTCGGCGTCATCCTCATCGGCGTGATCTTCATGCTCTCCGTCCTCTCCATCAGACTCCTCGTCGTCCCATTCTTGTAACTCTTCCAGCGCATCTTTCACCAGGTCGCGATATTCCTCTGCCTTCTTGATCATCAGTCCTGCCACTCCCAAATTCTTCAGCTCCATCACGGCATCACAGGCCTCCCAAACGACACCGGCACAAGCCAGGCTCCCTTTGCCGGCCGCGTTCCCTGTGCCATTCTTTTGGTTGGTGGTCAAGACCTTCCCATCAAGAGGGATTGTTCTCACCAGGGTTGCCAGCTCGGAAAACACATTCTTGGCTCGCCATTGCAACTCTTTGCTCATCGCTTTCGTATATTTCGCGGCCTCGCAAAGCTCGACCGCGGATGCCAGGCCCGGCAGCGGACCAGCAACGAGTCCTCGCAGGACCGTGGTGATTGCGGAGGCCGTAAAGGGTTTATTGATGATCAGCAACGAGATTTTCGTCGAGTGTGCGCGTATGAGACTTGCAGAGTCATGGGAAAGACTGATCGCATCGATATCAGCGCCGTCTGACGAGGACGCCGAAGACTTTTCTACATTGGATGCGGATGACAACAGTTGGGTGATCAAGGCGGTAGTCGTGGCAACAGTGGATTCTAAGGTCGCCAGATCCTGCGCAGACTTCTCCGAAGCATTTGCCATGCTTGCGCTGTGGATATAATGTCGCTCGTCGATGTCGAGGTGGTTGATGTTCGCGGGTCGGAATGCGGTGGAAAAAATTGGTGGGATGACGGAACCGAGGCGAAGGCGACGCGACACGGCTTCTTTCTTGAAACATTGCATACAATACCACAACACCATCGCCAAAACCGCGACTGAACCGTGGAAAATTCTCTCACAATCATGTCTAGATGATCGCGACCATTGACCTGCTTGCTGCTAGGCGCACATGCTCGAATGCACAATGGCGCCACCAAGAAAGAATGCCCAACCGATCGCACCTCCGCCACGTCCACCTGATCGAACGTTGATCATTGACAACGGTGCGCATACGATCAAAGCTGGATTTGCTTCCTCGTCCGTCGCTTCCCAGGCGCCCGACGAAGAAGGGTCCGACGCTCCTCCTCCCACACCGTCTGTCATCCCAAATTGCATAGCTCGCGACCGCGACAAGAGGGTCTATATTGGGTCCCAACTCTCGAAATGCACCGACTTCAACGAGATCCTCTTTCGACGCCCGGTCGATCGAGGATACTTGGTCAATTGGGAAGCGGAGAAGGAGATATGGGAGCATGAGTTCTTCGACAACAAGGCGCCCTTACATTGCGACCCCTCGCAGACTGGATTGATATTGACGGAAGCTCCCAACGCGCTGTCGCAGCTACAGACTAATTGTGATCAGGTGGTGTTTGAAGAATTTGGATTTGCCAGCTATTATAGATGTCCTGGTGCGTCGAGGCCGTGGGAGACCATATCAACGTGTTCCGACTGACAACTCTTGTTTTCTAGCCCCAACGTTGAATGCGTACAACAATATTCAAGCCATGTTTCCGGTCCTTCGTAGCGCAGTCGAACCACAACTTCCCGCTGAAATACTACTCCTCATCGACTCTGGTTACTCGCATACCACGATCACGCCTCTTCTACAGGGTCGACCAGTCCAGGGTGCCGTGCGGAGGCTCGACGTGGGCGGCAAGCTTCTCACGAACTACCTTGCCCGTCTCGTCTCCAGGCGTCAGTATGATATGCGGAACGATATATATATCGTCAATGAGATCAAGGAGGCATGTTGCTATGTTTCAGGAGACTTCAAGGCCGACATGGAGCAGACATGGAAAGGCCCAAAAGGTGACCGGAGAGACACATATGCTACCAGTGGTGGGATAGCAAAAGACTATGTGCTTCCGGATTACCATAATCGCTCGAAAGGTTATGTACGGGACCACGACCCCAGCGCTGCTGGCAAGTTGAAGAACCCCGAGGCGGCGGAGGACATTCTGACGTTGCGAAACGAGCGGTTCACAGTTCCCGAGATGCTCTTCAGCCCGTCCGATATGGGAATGAGACAGTCAGGCGTTGCTCAATTGGCCATGGACAGTCTGTCCGCTGTACCATTTGGCTTGTGGCCCGGCTTCCTGGCCAATGTCGTCCTGGTTGGAGGCAATGCAAACATGGAGGGGTTCATCGAAAGACTGGAGATGGAAATTCGGGCGCTGGCTCCTGCAGAATGCATCGTTCGAATAGGCAAGCCCACTGATCCAATCATCAGTACTTGGCAAGGAGGAGCTGCCTTGGCTAAGGACGTCGATGCGTTAAGAAAACTCTCTGTGACAAAGCAGGAGTACGAAGAAAATGGGCCTGCTTGGGTAGCCAGGAAATTCGACGGTAGATGATGGCATACCAGCATTCCTTGGCCATGGAAGTGCTTGGATACCGACGAACGACTCTATTCAGCGATCCCCCGGTGCAACAACCTCTGGCCATCGCGGCCGATGAGACACCTACACGCGCAGTCCTATGAGTACCCGAAAGTTTGACCACCCGGCGCTCTTTGTCGCCCGACATGACGGTTCGCAAAGCATCAGACTCAAGATTGTCCCGAGTGCGGAAGCCTTGTGGCATCGGCCTGGTCAAAATGTCTCTAACTTTCCTACCTCCAGAATTGCGACGTCGAAGCTTACGGTACTATATGTGAGCTGGTCTTGGGAAG
Organism: Amylocarpus encephaloides; assembly: GCA_019669835.1. NCBI lineage: Eukaryota > Fungi > Ascomycota > Leotiomycetes > Helotiales > Amylocarpus > Amylocarpus encephaloides. The sequence goes on from MU251712.1 coordinate 36,123, forward strand.
AGCCCACACCCTGATTCACTCACAATCAAACTGGATTGACCAAAGGCTACACTCCCCAATCCGGGATGTCATCCCATACCATCATCAGGCACTAGTAGAGTGCCATCAATCGGAGGTCAATCAATAGGCGTTATCGACATGGCAACTGTCAAGCTCTGTTCACTCCTCCCTTCTAGTTCTTCTGTGGAAACTTTCACCCTCACTCCAAAATTGTACCGAACGGAGATATGTGTGTGACATGAGTCTCTGGCATTCGTACTAGAGATAGCACACGTATATAGAGCATGCGGGATCCACTCTCCCGAAAGTCTGGGGATCATTTCGACCCCTTTACTGGGTTGACAACGAGTCCTACCCTTTGCAAAAGAACCTACGGAGCGACCAAGTCATCGTGTTTTTTGTTCTCTGGCAGCTGCTTGTACCTCCGTATGTACATAGGCATCCACCCCGCAGATCCCCCTGCAGGCGTGCAGGTCCGTCTGATACTGTATTCGAGCAATCCCCGTTTCAAAGTCCCATATGTGCACTTTTGTCCATCCAAGCTGCGTGCGTGCCGAGAACAGACTCGACGAGAATGACTCCATTCTTTATAATGATTGCCAAGTGTGATGCTGTCTCTAGAATGAAAGCGTATCTTGAAGCCCATCCGGGGTCCGTCCACAAAGTCGACGCCCGTTCCCAGGAGATACTCGCGAAGGCGTCTGTCTGTCTGTATTCCCCCAAAGCAAAAACTTTGGGCGTCTCAAACGTATGTCATGCACTCACTCACTCTCCTGTCCGTCCATGCCGCATACGATCTCCCGGAGGATCCAGGGCCGGCGTCCTCTTCCACGCATCACCCGCGGCTGCGGCTCTGGATTCTCCTGCTCTGCTTGGCCTCTGTTCTCCTTTGGTCGTTGCCATGTCGTTGCCATTGCAGGGCAGGCTCCACGGCTCCCACGGCTCGCGTCCCAACTCCATGCCATACATCCTATGCCATTATCCGACGACGCACGCACGCACGCATAGGGGGAGCACGGTTGTTCTTGCAGCGCTCCTCGGTCTTCATCATTGATGTCCTGTACCGGCTTGCCGGCTTTCTAGTCTATTACATCCATTGCCTTTCTCCAGATCCTGTTCTTCGAATCTCCGCATCCGTCTTTGCACGCACGATTGCTTTGCTTCGTTCGAGGAAGTCTCCATTCTTTTCCGACTCGCTGGCCGGGGGGAACTTTCCTTGATTCTATATCTTCCCACTTTTCTTGGCGTGGAAACTGCCTGGACCGTGGAGCATTCATTCACCAGGCGTCGTCGCGAGGTGCTTCGTCGCTGGTTTGCGAAGATGTCCGATGAGCAGGAGAGCCTGGTCCCACCGCCGAGGACATCGATTTGGAAGACGAGAAATCTCTGGCTGGCGGTTCTCCGGATGTCGCAGCTGGTATGATGCTAAGGAATGCCTTGGTCTGTGGCCGGTATCTCACTAACGCGCTCTAGCTCGTTGGATTCACTGCCGTGTGTCTGGCTGGGTTCACTGCTCATGTATTTCTGGGAGACTGGGTAAGTCGCCACTCGAAGACGCAAAGGACGTCAGATTAACCGTGCTGGTCCAGTTCCACACTTTCAGTAAGAGTCCTTCGTCCATCGTGGGCGGAGCCTGGACCATGGTAACCTTCCACTAGCCTTCACCCTCTTTACTTTCATCTGGACGATAGGATTCCTAGCATATGTTCGTCACCCATACGTCCATCAACGATGCGCATGCTGATCGCAAGCTCAGGTCTACATCACCTTGATATGGTTCCCAAAGCTCTACTCCTACTGGGCCCACTTGTACGTCCTCCTGTTTGAACGCGATGCCTGCGAGCTCATGGCCACTGACTTCTGTCCAGAGGCCTCGAGATCGTGACTCTGATCTTCTGGCTCGCGTCCTTCTCTCTTCTGATATGGGAATGCCAGACCTGGGACGGCGCGCAGATCGCGCTGGTCGACACATTGGAGCCGGAATATGTTGCCGCGATCAACTCGCTGCCGAAGCAGGATGCTGCCATCGCGGCATTGAGGGCCGCCACCGCGTTGACCTGCGTCAATTGGATTTTGTTCGGCGGGACCTTGATTGTGAGCGGCAGGTAAAAGCCATCCCCGGAAAACCGACGGGAGGGAGGATGTGAACCCTGCCGCGAGCGAAGTCGATCCGCAGCCCTGCGCTGGCGATCGGGTGCTGCACGACGAACGTGCCGAGTCGAGGACCGAAGCCCGCAGAAATGACAAGCCTCCCGCTCCTCCCGGCTGGACCTTTGGCGCTTGGGAGGGCGACGGCACGATTCCGTTTCACGACCCGACCGGGAATGAACCGACGGGAGATCCGATCCGGCTTTCGGATGCAGGACTTTACGTCTGGCCCTTCTCCAAGAGAATAGAACATCATGGGAAACGGACTGGGCAATAGTAGCATGGCGTTCGACGATGTCGCGTCTCGGCACAAGAGCAAGATACAGTATCCCAGGGCATTTTGCGGGGGACATGTACGGTGCGGTGCGGTGCGGTCTGGCAAGAACATGTGTATTCATAGCCAAATCAAGAACGAGAGGGAGGCATGAACGACGAACGGTTGGTTCTCGGGATCTCCTCGTGTGCGAGCCGTGACTTGTTGTCGTCTCATACCGGCGGCCGATGCGTGTTCGCTTTTCACTCGCTGAGTACGCTACGAGTAGCTAGCTGTGTTGCTATGTATGTATGTATGTATGTATGTATGTATGTATGTATGTATGTATGTATGTATGTATGTATGTATGTATGTATGTATGTATGTATGTATATATGTATATATGTACTTGGTGGTATGGATAAATAAACACACCCATGTTAGAATGAGCCACATTTGCCACTTAATGCCGCTTTATTAACTACCCTAGTATTTTGTATG
>MU251713.1:0-38987 GCA_019669835.1 Amylocarpus encephaloides
AGTTAAACGAAAACTACTATATTAAGTAAATAATAAAGTAAGAAGAGAAGAGAGTTCTAGAGAAACGAAAGCTTAAATATAAGATACTAGTAGTACGTATATATTATATACTATATATACTTAGTCTCTAGTTTCTTTAACTCTATAATAGAAGAACTATAGGCTAATAAATAGTATATTACTTAGTATCTATATAAAGTAGTTCTATTAATATAAACTAAAGAAAGAAGCTATAAACGACTTAATTTTAATCGATCTATACGACTTATAGACTACTATTTTTACTATAGACCTTAATAAGACACCTACTAAGAAGTTAAAGATTAATATACTACTTAAAACTACGCGAAAGCTTAGTATTAAGTTTACTATTAAAATTAAGATTCTAAAAGATAAGATTTTAATACTAGACTATAACTTAGTAGTTATAAGTCTAAAGGAAATAGAACTATCTATAAGACTCTCTATAAGAGAATAAGCCTTAACTATAAACGCGTAGTAGTCTCGACGACCCTCTAAGTCTAGAACTACTAGTTAGAGAAGTAACTAGGGAAGTAACTAGAGAAGAGTATAGGAAAAGAAGTAAAAGAGAACTTACTATTACTATAGAGAAGAGAGCTATATTAAGTTCGAATACTCTATTTAGCTACTTATAGCTAATAGAAAGAAATACGCTAAGCGCTAAAAGACTAGCTCTACTAGTTCTCTTCTTATACTAGAAGAAAAATAGTAATTATAGAGTTAGCCTAGACTATATAATAAAGAAGTTAAGCTAGCCTATAACCTAGTAGAGGAAGTTCTAATAGAGACATACTAAGAAGTACTTATAGAATAATTTAATAAGTATAAGATAGTCTAGGTAGGTAACTTAGAAGCTACACGTTATATAATATACGTTAGAGACGTGTTTATAGACTTTATTAAGCTTAAGACCCTAAGAATAGTTAAAACTACTAGTAGCGCTTTTATATACGAAATTAAAATTAGTAACATATAGATTAAGGTCTTTATAGATAAGTTATAGACCGAAACGCTAGCTCTTATAGACGTACTTTATGTCTCTAAGCTAGCTAGTAGTCTAATATTAGTCTCTTAGTTATAGAATAAGAGTATTCTAGTATAAATAACTAATAGAATAAGCGAGAAAGCTATAGTTCTTATAAAGAACGAAACTATAGGTATAAATATAAACCGAGTAGGTACTTAATATATTCTAGACTTAATTACTATTAAGACTATAATAACTATAACTAAGAGAGATTCTAATCTCGACCTTTTATATCGAAAATTTAAGTATATAGGTATATAGAGGCTTAGAGGGCTATACGACGTAGTCTCTAACTTAGAAACTCTAATATCTATACTATAGGGCTATAACTTAAACTTCTACGAGCTATACATTTTAGTAAAACAGCTACGAGTAGTAAACTACTAGGTACTAGAAAAGGTAGAGGAACTACTTAGACGAGTATTCTCTAACTTCTAGAGGCCTTATAGTATTCCTACTCTAGTAGAGGAATACTATATCTATATATTTATAGACTAGGCTACGTAAAAGTCCTAGACCTTTCTAACTAAGTAAAGAATAGATTTCTAAGAGGTTCTACTTATGTAGAAGAAGGAAGCCGAGCTATAGTCTAGCTATAAGCTAAAGGTCCTTCGACTTAATAATATAGAAGAATTTAAGACTTTTAAAAAAGAGCTTCTTAGTTAGTATAGTATTAAAATCGAATAAATAATATCTTATACACTAGAATAGAATAGTATTTTAGAACGACTAAATTAGACGCTAGTTATACTAGCTAGAGCTATACTAATTAATACTTAATTATTATATAAGTTCTAGGGTAAAGTAGTAAAGACTATATATTATTTAAGGAATCGTATACCTATAAGTCTAAGAGGCCTTACTTCTAAAGAAGTGTTTATAGGTAAGAAGTTAGAAATATAGTACCTAAAGCTATAGAGCTATACTATATTTTATAGGGTATCTAATAAGCTTTATTATAAGCTTAAGTTAGTTTCTTAGAAGATATACCTTATAGGCTATACTAAGACTATTTAATAGTATAGACTATACGATCCTAGAAGTTAGAAGATCGTTATATCTATAAGACTACGATTTCTTATAAACCGACGATTAAATTAAAAATAAAGTACTAAGACTTCTACTTATAGGTTTAATAGCGAGTTAGATAATAACTTTAGTAAGAGAGGACCTATAGAAGAGAGGCTAGTTAAAGCGCTTAGGTTTAAAGAACTAGACTTACTAGATAGGCCTATAGATATATCTAGTTTACTTAGGTATTCTAAACCGAATAGACCTATAGATACGCCTAGGTTATATAATATACCTAAACTATTAGAAGTCGCTAGAAGAAAGACCTATACGTCTAATTAACGTGTAGATAGTAAACCTAACTATAAAGCCCTAGAGGGCTAAGGGCTTCGTATATATAGATCTTAGAGGTTCTTTAATAATAAAGATATAGCTCTTAGTACTAATACCTACGAGATAATTCTTCTAAGGTCGTATAATAAGACGGTTCGCGACCCCTAGTACGCTTAGTAGTAGAAAGATACTATTACTATAAAGTTAGTTAAGCTCTAGGCCCTTAGAACCTAAGTATATACTAAGCTACCCTCTACGAAGACTATAGTTAGTATAAAGTAGCTCTTTACTATTAAATATACTTCGATAGAGTTAATAGACCGCTTTAAGACTAGACTAGTAGCTTAGAGATATAGTTAGAGGCTAGGTAATAACTATATTAAGACGTTCTTATCTACTATCTACTATAAGTCTATTAGGGCTCTACTAGCTATAAGGTACGTAAAGGACCTTAAGATTTATTAAGCCGACATGAATTTAGTCTATTTATAAGTAAAGTTACACGTAGAGGTATATATCTAAGAGATTTAAGAACTCTTATTATATTCTAGTATTATACTTAAGGTTCTAAAAGTCTTATATAGTCTAAAGTAATTAGGTAGAGAATAGTATATTAAAGCTTATAATAGCTTAGATAAGCTCGGTTTAATACTCTCTTTTAGTAATCTAAGTGTGTTTATTAATAAAGATAAGAGCTTAATTATAGGTCTTTATATCGATAATTTAATTATACTAGGACGCTCTTTAGACGTGATTAAATCGTTTAAAAGAGAGTTCGAAAAAATATATAAGCTTAAAGACTTAGGGGAGATCGAGATATACCTTAGTCTTAAGGTTATATAAGATCGAGTATCGAGGACTCTAACTATTAGCTAGAAAAGCTACGTACTTAAGCTAGTTAATAAGTATTTAGAAGAAAGTAATTATATAAATCCTACTTCTATAGATAGAATATAAACCCTAGGAAAAGCTAAGTAAAATAAACCCTAAGCTAATATTTTCTTATATTAGAGAGTAATTAAAAGTCTAATATATTTATAGAGAGGTATAAGGTCTAATATTATCTTTACTATCTACCGACTTACTTAGTACTATATAGATTCTATAATACGATACTAGAATTATATTTTACGAATCCTCTAATACCTAAAAGGTACTCTTAGTTATACTATTCGATATAGTAGCTTAGAACGTCTATAAGCTCTTAAAGGCTATTTAGACTTAGACTATATAGAAGACCTAGCTAATTAATTATCGACCTATAAATATATCTTTAAGCTCTATAGAGGTACTATAGTCTAAATATCTAAGAAATAATATTTAATATCGACGTTAACTATAGAGATAGAATATATAGTACTTTATTAGACTAGTAAGTAGACTATCTAGTATAGTAGACTACTATAAGATATTAGATACGTAAGCTATCTTAAGAACGATTTTATAGTACTACTTCTTTACGATAATTAGTTAGCTATTACTTTAGCTAAGAACCCTAAAAATTATATAAGAAGTAAGTATATCGATATTTAATACTACTATATATAATAGCTTATTACGTATAATAAAATTATAGTTAAGTACTACTTAATATATCGTATATACTTATAGACGCTCTTACGAAGCTACTATAACTATTAATATTTAGAACTTATATTAATAGAATACTTTAAATAGAAAGATAAGTCTTACGCCTAGGTTTTTATACTAGTTAGACTTTTTCTAGGAACTATATAAAAAGCTACTTTTTACCTACTAGGTTTTTATAAAATAGTTATTATAGAGATATAATCGTAAGAGAGCTATTAATAGATATAGTAATATCTATAAGATTAAGCTACTTTTAAGCTACTTAGTATATCTAATAAGGTCGTCGTTAGTAATTCTATATAACTAGGAAACTACTAAAGAGAGATTAGATAATATATATATAGAGCCTCTAGTTCTATATTAGAAAAAGAAAAAAAAAGAAATTTTAAGTCTTTTAAGTTATATAAAGTCTATCTTTCTAGGTGTTTTTAAGCTTAAAATCTAATAGATATAAGAGCTCTTTTAAGACTAAATTTCTTACATTCCTATCTACGGTTCCTTCTACTAACCTAGTAGTATTTATCGACGACTCTTACTTAGATAATAAGAGTACTAGCGAGTACGTATACTTAATAAGAGAAGGAGCTATTCTTAATACTAAGATCTTCTCCTTTAGTAAGAGGTTAGAGATATATAACACGAAGGCTAGAGCTACTCTATATAATCTAGAACTAGCCCTAGACTCCTCTTTCTAGCCTTCGACTAGAAAGTACTAGATCTACCTTAATAACCTTAAAGCTATACTATAGTTAACCTACTAGTCCTATAGTACCTCGTAAGAAACCTTTAATAAGGTTAACGAATTAGCTTAATCTTACTCGAGGAAAATATAAATAAGATAGTATTCTAGCTATATAGATATTCTTAGTAATAAGATTATAGACAAAGCTATAGAGAGAGCGACGCGGATTCCTCCTTCTAATACCTCTCTCTTCACTCTATATAGTTACGCTTAAGAGAGAGGTAAAGGAGAGAGGGGTTAAGCTTATAAGAAAGCTCTAGAATACTATACTCCTAGCTAACTATAAGGACCTAGGGCTCTATACCTAGTTCTTAAAGTCTAAGTCTCTCTAGTTACTAAGAGAGGTCCTTACTTACCTAATTACTACTCGTTCTAGACATAAAGACTTTACTACTTACTATCTTTACTTCTTTTACTTTAACTTACTACTCGATTTAAGGAACTATAAGTGTAGGAAGACTAAGACTTAGTTCTATCTACTCTTTTATAGACTAGTAAATAATAAAGGCTCTAAGCTATTAGCTAAGGCTAAGAAGAACCCTTAACTACTCTTTAGATTTCGCTATAAAGAGCTCTTTAGCTAGGTCTACTTTAAGATCGTATTCTATACTAAGATTTGTCCCTCTAGATAGATAGGTCTTCTTTTCTTTTTCTTTTTCTTTTCTATTTATTATATATCTCCTTTATTTTACTCTAACTCTAAAACTAATTAAGAATAAGAGCTGTTCTAAAAGTAGAGCTTCTCTTTAAATTACGTCTTATAAATTAGCTTTTTCGTTTATACCTACTATAGTCTAGAGTACCCCTCTAGTGTTATTTACTCTATTTTAGGACTCTTTTAGGATCTAGCCTATACGAGCTAGACTCTACTTAACGTTAAATAGTAATAAATAAATAAATAAATATAAGAGCGAAATATAGTATTTTAGATTATAACTTTTATAACTTTAATAAGACGAGGTTTATAATAGATATTATTAGCGTAGCTATAGTTATTACACGCGCCGATTAACGTAATAGAGGTAAGGTAGTTTAGCTAGGTAATCGAGAATAGACTATAGTAATTACTTATATTAATAGTAAAGGTAAGAGTATTTCTTTATTTCTAGTAGTCTAAGGGAAATGTTATCTTACTAGTTAGTATACTAAAGGCGGCCTCTCTAATAACTAGGTGATTAAAACTACTAGTAATAGATAGACTAATAATAAGATAGGCCTAGAATAGCTATAATACTTTAATAAATATACTCGTAGTTATATAAAAGAGCTATATTAAATACTAGTGTTAGATAAGTATAAGAGCTACGAATTAGCTACATTTTAAGAGTATTATAGAGCTAATAATATTATAACTCTTTACTAACCTTCTTACTTCTCTTACTTAACCTAGTTACTTAATATTAGATGTTTTAGTATTCTTAAACGTATATATAGGCGTTAAATTAAGACCTTTATAAAGGCTTATATTAACTATATTACTAAGGTCGAGTTCTTTTTAGCTTTTTATATAGCTTATAAGTAATTAATAATAACTTAATACACCTAGGCCGGATTTTATAAAGCTAGCTTAGTACCTTTTAATCCCTAGGCTGTGATATTAAAGCTTAATATTCGATTATAAACTTCTATACCTACTAGCCCCCCCTCTATAGACACTAACCCTTAGGTCTCACAAACCTCTCGTAATCTAACTAACGCTCTTTCGTAAATAACTTTAGTTAAGAATCGTATTTTACACTATTAAGAAAGCTCGTTAACCTCTATTTTTAAGATAGTAGCTATATTAGTAAAGAGTATAGAGCTATTAGCTTATGAGATAACTTTATTATTAGTCGAAGTTCGTACCCTTCGTAAGGTAAATAAAGTACTTAGTAAACGCTATAGGACTAAAAAGACTCGGGTCTATTAAGAAGGTACACTTACTATAGAGGATACGTAGGACGTATTAGCTCAAAAGGAGGCAGAGGAATAGGCTCGACGCGATAAGCGTTCTAAGAGAGGTAGGTAAAATGAGAGGTAATCGACTAGGCGATAGTATAACACTTACGGAAAGACTAGTTATAATACACGAACTTATTAAGAGGTTATAGATATATCTAGTTCGTTAGATTCTAAGTAGTTTTAATTAATATTATATGTTGTGGTTATTTAATCCTATTTTAGAGTGGTAGGGTGGGGGAAAATTAACGACTCGGTGATATTAACGACTTAGTGATAAAACACGTTATCCTATATATTAGTGCTTTTAAAAGCTGGAGAGCTCTACAGAGCAGCCTTTAACTTCTGATACCTAGGCAACATCTCACCTTAGATATTAGGTATATATCTTACTAAATATTTACTTAATACTCTCTAACTTTTACTAAAAATGACACTAAATATACAAGGTAGGTCTAAAAAAAGATTTGATTCTGCCCAACTTTTGACCCCTACCTCTGCTAAATGAATCTATTCGAATTATTTATAATTATCCATGGACAGACATACTATGAAATGATTTAACTTGAATATGGATATGAGAATCATATATAAATTAATTAATGAATAAAGATTTCTTATTCGTTTATTAATTGCACTAGCAACACTAACTTGTGTTCTTCGTCGGACTACGTGAGGGTTTATACCCGATATGAAAATTCGGTATACAAGTCATGTTGCTCTGTATACGGTGCTGGTAAGGGCAGCTGTATTAACGTGAAGCAGTGTGTTCACAAATTACCCCGTTAGGGTAGGGTGGGTAGGGTAGGGTAATCAAATATATTACTTCGCTTAACCCGTAGTTTTCGGGTAACACGTGAGTTAAACGAGTTCACATAACTAGCCCCTACATAGTATAAACAAAGCTTTTAAGGTCTATAGAGGGCTACTTTCGTACATGGCCAAACAATCGTATAAATGGCGTCCGTGCACCTATCTGGAAGGTTCTATTCGCAAGGGTTTCAGTCCCGGGGCCCTCCAATGATAATGCCATGATTTCCATGCTGCTTTATCCAAGGAATGGGGGAACGATGTATTGAAGTGGAACAAAATGTTCCAGCGAAAGCCAGAGGGGCAACGAGCAAGAAACAATATCAAGGTCGCCGAAAATCCAATTGCCAAGCAAAAACCAGCCCATGGAAGGTCTCATGCTAACATTCTGGCTGTGGAAGGTGCCTTGTAGATGATGAGACTATGGCCTTAGTGATGTTTACACAAAATGCCACCATGCGAGGCCGTTCATTGACGTGGCGTGTTGGGAGGCGAATTATTTCTTGAGAGTAGGTGCAGTTGGGCAGATTGAACGCCGATCTGTCACTCAAGATCGCCAGGTCTTACAAACAGGCAATACTTTGAGGTTGGAAGCTATGAAGGACGGGCAGTCCAAACTTAAACAAGCTCGGCGCAAACAGCGAATTTCCTCGGGATTTGTGCCAATGTTATGAGACATTCTGTCTGCCAGAAAAACGAAGGATCCCTCGAAACATTCTGACATTCTCGATAAAACGTTGAGGTTCCGTGGATAGAGATCAAAACCCCACGGAGTTTCAATACAGGCACAAATATTGACTTAATGATGGGTTTAGCTTCAAAATCGACCCCTAATTAGTCGAATTGTCCCTTTGTGAAAAGATCTGATACTGAACTCGGGATAGCCAATACATCCCACTATTTTCCTTTGCCTCAAAATTGATCATTTTTACCTATCATTTGTCAATGTTTCCAATGTTGATATTCGGGTGAGCTGCCAAGAGAATAGAACAAGGACGGATGGGCAAAACCACCCAGACAGCGGATTGCTTGGTTACTACTCAAGCTTGTACTTCGTTCTACAGACATCGTTGCGCGGAGCTCTGTAGCTCAATCTACTCGCACTAGATGCTACACTCGATTCAACGTAGGCGGTAGATCTGTGCATGTGCCTTGTTTCCAAGAAACCCCGACCCCCCATAAGGAATCCACGAGGGAAGAATCCCTCCGAAGCAGCGTTCCGTAGGAGGTATGTTTCGAAAGCCATGTAGCAATTTCCGAACCAAGATTCAGAGCACAAGGACGTGATTGCAACCTGGTCAAAAGCTTCCGCTGGAAATATAAGACCGTTGTAAACACTACCGTGTCGTATTCAACGGTGGGATCCGCGCAACATCTCTTTATTCTATTGTTGACATCGAGGAAAGACTAACAAAACTCACAATGTTTGATCTTATGGCAGCAGTTTCCAGTCGGGAAGTAGAAAACTGTTCCAGGGGCTATGATGACAACCTTTGGGCGGATCCGGATAACAATTCACCGAATCACGACTTTCGTCAACAGGGCCAACATATTGAAGCATTTGACTTGCAGCAGTCAATTCAGAAGGGCGTCCATTGGGAGCAGTGATTGGTGTCGGATATGTCAGATCTCATCTTGTTGGGTCTTTCTCTTGTCGAACCGATGTCCTCGGTTTTGACAAGTCCGAGTCGAACATCATATGGAAGGGAAATTCCTGGATTCAGCCAATATAACCTTAACGTTTGGTCCTGAAGAATGCTACCCACATCATCATAGTCGTACCAACGCTACTCCCACCAGATAGAACGATTGACCCGTTCCACAAAGACGCTTTAAGAACTGTCAGCATGGTTTCAGGAACTGGTGCAATAGTAGTCATCGAGAGTTCGGCTAAGGTTGGCATGACGAGGTAGCTATTGGGACTATTAGCAATTCAACGGAAACGATTTGCAGGAATGGCGCCAGAAGTAAGTCTTCCAATCCTGAGAAAGCTTGTGCTCATGCCTTTTCAAGCGGGTTGATCCTGGTGGGGCTGAACCGCCAATTCAGAGTTATCCCCAAGATTGTCTCTGGGCCTGATAACATCGTGCCTGGATCACTGGACAGGATCACTCGGTTGCGCACAGAGGTAGCCGACACCATTGTCCTAGTGTCGAGGACAGAGATTCCAGAGATGTCGAAATTATGCGAGAAATGCCAACGCATGCTATGTCTCGCTTACGCGAATGAAATGGTAGACGCCTGCATTCCTTATGGTATCGATCCCTTCGAAGTGAGTTCAGCCTCTACAACGATGCCTTTCAGATATACTCCAACGAACACGGGGTTCAGTGTTGACGGCCACTGTATCCAATCAATCAGCACTATCTTTTCTCATCCGGCTAATTCCCTATTCTGCAAGTCGCGACAGAGAAGATACAATGCTGCCAACTATGATTGCAAAACACGCTCTCATTTCTCTTCTCGGAGACCCTCTACCTAAGTGTGCTGGCGTTCGACCTCGCATTCTCGTCGCAGGTATCGGGTTCAAGCGCGGGCAATCGAACCGAGTAAACTCGCCAGGCTTCGAGGTAATGCTCGCAGACGAGCTCGTGGAACTAAACGAAGGATGTGATCGGTCGATATGTTTCGTTGTGAAACATGGTGTTGTACGATTGTAGTTGATGTTCGAGTAAACCCCTCTCATGTCTTAGGAACAAAAAGTTGACACGTGATATCCAATCTCAAAGTTCAGCTAGAGGATTATATCAATTATTTCACTTCTTGTTTTGAATAAATAACTCATGCGAGACTATATCATGTGTAAATATAGGTATTGGCCTTCCATCTTAAGGTCTTATTTGGGACTGCGTCACATGACCACCACCACCAATCGAAATTCTAATGGAATTCAGAGTCCTTCTCCTTTTCTTGGAAAGTATAGAGCACTCTTATTTGATCTAGATGTAGGCAGATACCATGATATTGCGTCGTGTTGGTTCCTTTTTCCTTTCGTGAGATTCCCCACTCCTCAACTATTAGATATTAGACTAATACAACTCATTTCCGTATATAGAGCTGCTCTCTAAGCTCTTAAAATTAGATAGGGACTCTACGTTATATTAAACTTAAATAGTATGGACATATTGAATTGTTCTCATGACTTTCAAAGTACAAAGACTGCCCATCTCAAGCCGTTCAAGCTTGCTCATTAAGTGCTCGAAAGCCAGAAGCGACAAGACCATTGGGACCTTAACATCCCCACTTCCAGTTTAGTAGAATAGGCCTGCAAATCCCAGTTACTTCACAAAATCCACTTTCCACTGCACAGTACGCGTCGAACGACATGAACCCCTTCTCCTTGTCAACATAAGAAACAGCCACAGCGTTGTTCCTCGCCATCAATCGGTAACCGAGTATCGACTTTTTCGTCCAAGAACGAAGTATAATATCAGTACTACTGCTATAGGAGCCACTGAAGGCAGAAGACATGCTCGTAGGGTGCCATCAGTGTCAACGCTAATGACCGCATAGCATGGGAACAAATAATAAGGGGGTGTGGGGAAGGGGGGTTGGATACCGAGCAAATACGTAGAACACATAGGGATAGGCCCATCGGGTCTGCTTGCTTCCGACAGAAAGCCTGATCCTTCGTAGTTCTGCTGTAGCTCCCGAGTACGTTACGGACTGTATGTTGTCTCTTGTTGATTGAGCCCGAGCCGAGCGAGAAGATCACTCCCGAAGACATCTCGCGAGGCCCCTGAGTCAACACAACAACCAAGGACAACGACCAAACTTCCAACACATTTACTGCATGACCTACATCGCATGGCAGATGGAAAGGGAAGTGCAGAAATGCTGCCAAACTCGTGGTGCTCCCGACATCTCTGTCCACCACTTGATGGTCATAGCCAGCTCGGCAAGTATGTCGAAACAATTGAGACGAAGCACGGCAGTACGGAGTACAGACTGTGCAGTACAGCAACTGCTTCACTCCATGTACAGTACACAAGACGAAAATGCATTAGATGACGAAACTGGCCATGGACGAACCAATCGAGGTCGCGACGCCTCTGAATAGGAAGAACGTGGGGGAGTGAAAAGTTCTTCATGCGGCTTGAAGTCTTGGATCCCAACGAAGACTCGGACTCATCTAGTCAATTTTCTCCACAACACCACCATTTCGTTCGCCATGGATCACGACCACGAAAAATCTGCGACAAACGCTCCGCAGACACCTGTTCTCCTCGAGGATGGTCGCCTTGCAGAGCGAGTCTCAGCTCGGGATCAGGATGTTGCCATTGCAATTGTGGGAGAGCGCAGCCAGGTTATCGACCCCGCAGCAGAAGCTCGAGTTGTGCGAAAAGTCGACCTCTTCTTGATCCCGACAATGATCATAATGTACGGCTTCGTATACTATGACAGTGAGTTATCTTTCGGCTACTCTTCACGCTGGAGGAATGATAGCTAATTTATGTTCGTGCAGAGGCAATTCTGGGATCCGCGGTTCTCTTCGGCATGACATCCGACCTTCAGCTCTCCCAAGTCGACAGGAGTACCAAGCCTCCCAAGACCGATACGTCTCGCCTGAGCTGGGCTACTTCCATGTTCTACTTCGGGATGCTGGCTGGGTTGTATCCTCTGACATTTGCCTTGCAGCGGTTCAATATGGGACGAATACTTGGAGGGGTTGTGTGTCTCTGGGCGTTGGTTTGTCTGCTCACTACAGCTGTGACGAATTGGCAAGGCCTATATGCTCAGCGCTTCTTTCTGGGTTTCGTGGAAAGCATTATACCGACGGGTCTGATGTGCATCGTCAGCTCGTTCTATACCCAGAAAGAGCAGTCTTTGCGACAGAGCTGGTGGTTCTCTTCCACCGGATTGTTTACCATCATTGGTGGGGCTCTCAACTATGGATTCGCTCAGATCACCGGGGGGGCTTTGAAGAGATGGCAGTACATCTATCTTCTTGCAGGCTCTTTGACCTTCTTGCTTGGGATATGCTGCTTCTTCATGCCAGACTCGCCCGCATCGGCTTGGTTTCTAACCAAAGAAGAACGAGTCATTGCCACTGAACGCCTGAGATACGGTCAAACTGGTGTAAGATGCACTAAGTTCAAGTGGTATCAAATCCGTGAATCGTTTCTCGACGTCAAAGTTTGGCTAGTAGCCTTAATGATGGCCTCGGCATACACTGTGAATGGAGCTGTCAGTGGGTTTGGACCATTGATCGTTTCTACATTTGGATATTCGACCCTGGAAGCCATCCTCTT
This sequence comes from Amylocarpus encephaloides, assembly GCA_019669835.1. Taxonomy (NCBI): domain Eukaryota; kingdom Fungi; phylum Ascomycota; class Leotiomycetes; order Helotiales; genus Amylocarpus; species Amylocarpus encephaloides. The sequence goes on from MU251713.1 coordinate 12,725, forward strand.
CCAATTCCCTTTGGGAGGTATCTGCTTCATATTTATACTGCTGACTGGATTTCTGTCTTCTCGTATACCTAACATACGCATCATTCTGCTTATCCTTTGCTGTCTTCCTGTCATAGCGGGATGCGCAATCATATGGAAGAGCTCATGGCGCCATCATGCCGCTGCGCCTGTAGTCGGGTATTCCATCATTGGTTTCTTCGGAGCCGTGGTCTCTCTAATAATCACGATTGGCATGGCGAATGTGGCTGGACAAACTAAGAAATGCTTCATGGCTGCGACGATATTTGTTGCCTATTGCGTCGGCAATATTGTTGGGCCCCAATTGATCAAGTCGCAAACAAAATCTAGACATTACCCAGAACTGTGGCTTGGACTTATCATCTGGTAAGTGTCTCCTGCCCAGAAGCATGATTTTATTCACTGACCGGAATAGCTACTGCATCACTATAGTCTCTGCTGTTGCGCTATATATAATTTTGGCAAGAGAGAACAGGCGTCGTTCGAAGTTGGAGCAAAACGACACGGATAGAGATAAGATGGCTTTTCTGGACTTGACTGATAAAGAGAACCCATACTTTCAGTATATGCTATAGATATAGACCTCAGCAAATATACCCTCTTTTCCTGACCAAGCATAAGTTTGTCAGTACAAGAACAATTCTCTCTTCAGGCTTTTTACCTTCTCCCCTTTTTTTTACATGAAGGCGAATTGTTCGGTCCTCGGTAGCTTAGATACATTGCCTACCTTCTAGAAAACATAGTGGATTCTTCGTCGCTTTCGCTACCACCAGCTCATAATCCTCCTTCATCGTATCTTTCCCGTTAGAGCCATCGGATTATAAATTCATCCGTTCAATGGTGTCCCGTCCAAACAAACTCTGTTGACAGCATGGATGATAAGTTGATAACCCTCCCACGCATCGGCTTTATATCCCGATTCGGAAATGCCTCGGCTCAAAAAAAATCCCTTACTCGAGTAGTGACCGAGCCGAGCGACGAGACGTCTCGAAATCTCAATGTTAGAAACAAGACAACTGATAAACACGTATACATCTCCGCTCTTGATTTGTAACATCCCACACAATAGTCATATCAAAAGTGCTTATAAGACGTTAATTCCTGCGAAACAATTTGAGATGGGGAAACCAGTTGCACGTCATCATAACGTCATGTCTCAATCTACTTATCAAACGGTGGTTCTTGCTCAACGTCCTAAATCGACGATTGTTCCTGGGGAGACATTTACTATTAAGAATGAGTCCATGGTCTCGGAGGGGGATCTGAAAGACGGTCAGATTCTGGTTGAGGTTCTATACTTGTCACTTGACCCCGCTATGAGAGGATGGTTAAACGGTATGTGAGAGCAAGACTTTCTCTTGAGCCCTTTCCTTAATACTTCAATTCACCCCCTAAACCTATATCACGTTACTAACAACCCTTAGATGTTCGCTCCTACGTTCCCCCCGTCCAAATCGGCGAAAAGATGCGCGGCGCCACAATCTCCAAAGTCCTCTCCAGCAGGTCCCCCAAATACACCGCCGGCGACCTCGTAACCTGCAACCCAGGTTGGACCGAACTTGCCATCCTCCAAGATGACGCCCAGGGCCTCGCCCTCGCCAACATTCCCTCCAACGGCAAAACCACCGACGTCCTCGGCTGTCTCGGCTCCACAGGTCTCACAGCCTACTTCGGCATGCTTGAGATCGGCCAGGTGAAAGCTGGGGACTTTGTCGTGGTGAGTGGCGCCGCCGGCGCGACGGGGAGTATTGCGTGTCAGATTGCGAAGTTGAAGGGCGCGAAAGTCCTCGGCATTGCAGGCAGTGATGATAAGGTGGAGTGGCTAAAGGAGTTGGGGTGTGATGATGCGCTTAATTATAAGAGTGCGGATTTTGCGAAGGAGTTTAAGAGGAGGACGCCCGATTTGATTGATGTTTTCTTTGATAATGTGGGAGGGGAGATTTTGGAGTTGGCGTTGAGCCGGGCGAAGGCTTTTGCGAGGTTTGTCATGTGTGGTGGTAAGCTCTATCCTTCTTTCTCTGCCTATCCCCGAAGCTTATGCTAAAATTATGTTACAGCTATCTCCCAGTACAACTCTTCGAAGCCAGTTGGTCCTAAGAACATCTCGATGGTCATCGCTATGCGCATCAAGTATGACCCTTATTCTAAATTTCGTTTCAGGAAGATCACTAACAGATGGACAGGATGCAAGGTTTCATTGTCTTTGACTTCATTCCCAAGTACGCGGATGCCAGGAAAGAGCTAGCTCAATGGCTATCGGAGGGTAAGATCCAGAGAAAGGAGACAATTATCAAAGGTGGCTTGGGATCCGCAGAGAAGGCTCTTGCTGAATTGTACAATGGGCTGAATACTGGTAAGCCTAAATATAAAATTGCGGGGTCAGTAGCTAACTTTTGGTAGGGAAATTACTAGTTGAGGTTAAGCCAGAGAGTGAGGACGTCAACTCAAAGCTGTAGGTTAGAAAATTTTAAGTAATATTAGAGCCAATTGAGAGTTTATGTCTCATGAGCGTGTACTTCAACCTTTTGAATGCAAGAGAGATGTACAAGGGTGAAGGGCACAGTCCATTCATCAGTCACTCACGTACTATCTCCTTCTGCGGTTCCCCGCACGTTTTTCATCATAATCTGACATATACACACCCCTCTTCTTTCCAAATCTTCAATATGATCGGCGAACAATGTCAACCCCTTCCCCTCGAAGTGTTCGAGATAAGGGTGCACTCATACGCTCGATCCAACGAGAGCATGCATACAAAGCCTATACAGAACGTGTCTGTCATTCCCCTGCCATTTTCAACGGAAGTTTGACGGCATGGAATTTGCGAGGCAAATTTGTTTGGGGAAATGATCATGAGTGGCATATCATTGTCCTGAAGAACCATGGACCGCTTTCGCCATAACTTGGGGTACCAGAAGCCATCTAGGTGTAAGTGGTGGCGCTAGATATTTCATCGATCGCCTTGTTTGTAAAGAGGTTTTGGCCCTTCCAGATCAGCAGTATCTCCATTTCTTTTGACATGTGATTCTAGAGCTCTATTATATCAAGCGACGTAGGGCAATTCTTTTTGAGCATCAGGTTTGCTCTATCTTGATGGTCTTCATGCATCGCCATGGGCGTCTCTACTAATCATGTCACAACATTGAGCCGCATTCATTCTGATTCAACCATGGTTGGTCTAGTACCGCCTTCCGGTTCAATAAGCAAGGATGAGGCCGACAGCGCTCTCAACATTAGCATCATGAAAAAGTGGCTAGATAAGTGCATAGACAGTCTGCATACGGCAAGGCTTCGAGGGAAATTTCCAACAGAGAATGCTTCTCTCAATGTGCCAAGTAATAAGCCGAATGAACACAAGCAAGCCCCAAGACAAAGGTAGGTTTGATGTAGCGTGAACATGTCTCACATTTGAGCCTTCGAATGTGTGTTGCTTCGAACTAACAGAGAGCTGTTGGTTGCGCTGTGTCTAGTTGTTCTTGAGGTCTAGTACGCCTGAGGTTTCGAGTCAGTATGAATCCTGCTCATGCGTCTCTGTCTCGGTGGGTTATGAAGTAAAAGACGAGTGTGATATAAACGTTCAGTATGCCGAAGGTACCTTCTTATATTGCATGGCAGTGAGCTGCTATATCACATGGTATTTCCAACGTTCTTCATATTTAATATATACTCTTTTTTTACTTTCTCAAACACGTCAGAAAACAGATCGCCTCCTACGAGCTTTGCCACATCTTTATAGCCCCACGTTAGCTATGTGAGTCAACGTCATTCAACATAAAGGCATCAAGGGAGATGTTAAAGGCCGCTCAGTGGTTACTCAGGGGTAATGCACTTTGAGAAATAGGTTCTAATCAGGAAGGTAAAATAGAGAGAGAAGGGGGAGGAGAGAAGGGAAATGGGGAAGCTCTCCTTCGTATGGCATGTTTTAAATGAGTGGTGGAATTCTATGGCCAGGCAACGCAGGCTCAAGTCATGCCACTACGATTTGGTATTGGCTGGACATTGCCGTATAGAAAGTTAGAATCTAGGGTTGGTTGCATAGGAGCAAGGGCTTGATTGGAATTTCGCATAGGAAGAGGATCGATCGCATAGAAACAAGGGCTTGATTGGATTATCGCATAGGAGCAATGGCTTGATTGGATTGTCACATAGGAAGAGGATCGATCGCATAGGAACAAGGGCTAATGGTTGGATGGTCGCACAGAAGCAAGTATTGATACTCGAGTTTTGTCGTACAACTGTATACTCGGGATGAAGCAAAACGGCTTCCTAAGTAAAATGGCTTGTTTCGGTGACAGCTTCGGATATAATTTTATACTAGTATCACTATACTAAAATCATACTAAATTCTAACATTTAGCAAGGGGTAATTAAATTTGATAGAACCCTTTAAAGTTCGACTATTCCGTGATGCTAAGATTATTACTATAAACTATATACGTCGAACCAAGGCCTTCACGGCAGTGGACCCCCTGGGAGGGGCCTTCAATTCGACGTTTAATATGAATTCTTGCCGTAAACTGCCTGTTTTGACATCATTTTAGAGCGCAGCGAACCAAGGCCTCCATGGCATTGGCCCCCGGGAGGGGCCTTCGATAGCTTGCTACGCTTGACCTATCCATCCTGAAAGGGACGGAGCACATGTTATCTAAAGTTATCTCCGAAACAGGAAGCCGTTTTACTTATCCAGAGTATTACTATCTGATCTTTCGGGGAGAGAGCAAAAATCAAAAAGTAAATAGCAAAAAGCAGAAGTTCAGACCTTTCGGCTCTACGTCTTCTTATTAGCCTGCTACCTGGGGCCACAGGTTGGAAACCCAGTTGGATAGGGGTCGTCCCTCCGTTCCCTGGCGGTCGGATGACGACAGGCTGCTGTAGCGTACTATCCGTGGGGTTAATCCGATTTATATCCCGATCAGCTGTTCTGATTAGAGGAAATAGTGTGCGAAAGAATTTATATAGTCATTTAAACACGGGCTTGGAGTAGCGGTAAGAATTCCGAGCTACTACATATGAATGTAATAACTCTAGGCGATAGACTATAATAGGAGCTAGGTCCCTCGTTTTTTTTTACAATTAATATACTCGATTTGCCTTGTGAATAAGCTTTGTTGTATACTCGGGACAAGTAAAACGGCTTGCTAAGGTAAAATAGCTTGTTTCGGCGATAGCCTCAGATATAATGCACTTATAGATTATAGTAATAATCCACTCCGGTATAAATATCTCTCAAAGTCACAGTTCAGCACGAGCTACAGAGTTACAGAGTTCCAGCAATGTCCACCATCTCTTCACTCGACCACCCGTTCTGAGAGCGTAGGAAACCCCAACCCCAACCCCGTTAGGAATAGCAAGACACATCTAGCAGCCGACCCCCGATTATTCCGCCCACTTCCACTATCCTTCGCTAAGGACATAAGTGCTTCAAGCTCCACTCCACTTCCGTCCGACTCCCCTCAAATTTTCGTATTCCCTTCCATCGAGAAGCCGTTCGGCCATAAAGTGAACTAACAGCATGGGCAATGCAACGGAAATCGATTTGATCACAAGCACCAACATTTTCAGCACAACCTGACCCGTGGCAATAATTTTTTTTCTATCAAAAGACTGTTCAGGGTGCCAAATTTATGTTACTTGGTCGAAATAGAACGAACGCCTAAGTGTATCCACCCTTCCTCAGAAATGGAACCCACGGCGTCTCTACAACGTGGGAAGCCGTATCATGGGAACCAGCATGAAACTACTTCGCACCACAACATCCTCCTTAAGGCCTACGCCCTAGCGACGGAACATATCGACAACACGAGAACAGGAACACAGGTGCTGTGATTTGTGCCGTAGGTTCATACCGGTCTTGAGACTGGTGCCATTACGCTGAGGACCATAGCCATTCCGTCGAGGGATATATACATTAATATGCAGTTAAGAGAGGGCTTCTGGACCTGTATCTCATTACCCTACTGATCTCCCTCCAGAATACCAGACAACATTCCACCTTGCTCGTAGAAAGATTCCTCGCTTGACGCCCCGCCTGAAATTCCAAGAGCACCAAACTCATCACAGACCAACTGGAACGGAAATTCTTCTTGCGCGAAAAGATCTAGTTCGTGAAAATAGGACAATACCATTCATTCGTGAACTTGAATCATACAGCACAACTACATGCCACCCTCCACAAACCATCCCTCCCCCCCTCCCATCTTCCCACCCCCTTATCTCCCTCACTCAACCATAACTCCACCAGGCAGCTCCTTCAACCCTACAACGCACCCAAACATTAGCACACCTCACGCCACCATCAAAACATTAAACTTACAAGTACTAGTCCCCACATCCTCCTTCGCCTGCTGCTCCTTCGTACACGCAATCGCCGCATCCCCACTCTGCAACTCCAACACCGGGCACGTCTCACTAAAACACTCCTTGCCCAGCGAATCCATCGCCTTATCGAGCGCGCCGTCCTTCCATCCGAAGAGGTAATCACCATGGGCACCGTATCCAGTCCTTCACGCCACCCTCCAATCAGCCAACCATCCTCCAAAACAAGCGAGAGCTGGAACGACGGAAAAGGGGGGGGGGACTCACGTATCCCCAAAACTATAAACCAGCGGCTGCTTCCCCCCAGTATAATACTTCGGATCCGCAAATCCACTAGTGTCATACATGATCTCATACATAACCTGCGGGATGCGCACCGGATGCGTGCTGGGGCACTTATCGCCCGCCAGCGCGCCCCCCGGCCCATATGCCACATGGCTCTTGTGATCCGGGGAATCGAGGTTCTTGCCGTCCCAGCAGGAGGGAAAGATGACCGTCGCGCGGATGCCACCGGGGCAGGGCTTATTGGGGAACTCCGCCGTATCGCCAGACGCGCAAGGCGCGCCACTGCCTCCCATCAAGCGGTCGGCTTTGGCGAGGCAGCGGTGGCAGATGTTGAGGTTTCCAGGGGTTTTGGCGCGGGCCGTGGGGTCGCCGGTGAGCATGCGGAATCCCTTTTGGGTTTTTGTCAGTTTGGGAGGATAGTTGGGAAGTGCTTGAGATGACTTACAGCTGGCATGACGGTGGTTTTCTTGTTAGTGCCGCTAAAGGGCTGCATGTAATAGACGGTAATCCCTCCATCTTGCTCTAGCAGAGTGCGGTTCAAGCGGCCATTTGCCATCTGTGGGACTCGCTTAAATGTGCCATTTTCAGGAGACTGGAAGTAAATAGAGGCAGTCCAATAGTTGCTGAAGTCCTCGGATAATTTGCAAGAGGTACATTTAGATGTTGTCGCTGGATCGGCTACGGTATGATCCATCTAGACCAATGCAATTAGCAACCGCCTTTCCCCAGAAGATTCATCGGTGTCATACAGTCGCATTGAAAGAGCTCCCCCCGACAATCTGATGCATATGCGGCGTCGCTATCACCCCGGGGTTGACCAAAGGATCGAGACGCTCAACAACGAGTTGGGAGCAGCCAAATCGAAGAAAATCCGCACCCCTAGCAGCACCAGTGGGTGTCTGGGCAATGGCATCTTGCGCAAGAAGCGCAACGAGCGCGAGTGCCGACCAAACCATAGTGTGAGATGATTGAAAGTTGGATCTAAGTGAGGGGGACGACTTCAACTATCCAACCAAGCCTTTCCATCGCAGCAGACTTGAGTTGTTTATACCGAGAAGAAGGCTCTCTTTTGCCCACTCGCAACATCTCGATTGGCGTACGCTAATTTAATTAACGGTATATTAACGACAAGTGGATCAAATAGCCTTTAGATTACTCGTGCGACGCAATTAATAAGCATCATAACGGCAATAGTGGCCACAAATTGAGTGTGCGCTATTCGTTCTCAATACCACCAATGAATCTGCCAAAACGCAGTTAAACTCACCGTTCTTATAGATCGTTTCCAATCTCAACAGACCTGAACTTAACAAACTATCGCCCCGATCTGGACCTGGATAAGGAGAAGTCTCTACTGACAATTGCCTCCTTTAATTCTCGCCAGACCCCCTCACACGCTAGACATGATATTGCTGTCCCATGGGCGACGGCTATAAAGTGTAGCGGAATCGATGGCCACCACACTAGTGGTTATACACGAGCGAGAAATGAGCGTACTGGAAGTGACTCTAGAACAAAATGTCTTGGAGGGATCGATCCCTGAGAGTTTCGGGTAAAGAGATTGATTAAATCTGTAGCGAAATCTACCGGCACTTGCGAATGCTACATTCAAAGGTCGACGCCAACCACGAAGGTCAGACGACGCAAGACGGAAATGGTGCTTCAGATATCGTACAAGTAATATCAAAGAGAAGCATTTATTCCTAACATTTGTAGAACACCAACTTTGCAAAACGCCTTGCCCAACGGCTCGACGTAGAACTATATGATTTGGAGGGCCACAAAGAAATGTGTCGCTTGAATATGGCAAGTACGATATCATTCTTGGGATTGTCGAGAACATCGCGTCTGGGATCCGCGTGAAGGTAGTGAGCTTAGGGTTGCTATGGCGATCATTAGGCAATAAAAAGCAGGGCGATGGCTCGAATGGACGAGCTGCCTCCTGGTTTGTTATTGAGTCCCGATGGAAAGAGAGTGATCCTTCAATCGCAGCCATGGCTGATGTGACCACGGTACGGAGTATATTCGTTGAGTTTGAGAGAAGGGAAAGCGGATGGCGAAGAGAGATCAGACTTCGCTTCAAGGTGGCAGGATTGCCAAGGATGTATTTCATTGGTCGACTAGAGGAGGAAGGGAACATGTTGACTGTTACCAAGAACTTACTCAAGAAAACCAACCTTGCCGTGAGGTATTAAAATCAAAAATACTGGCAAGCAATTGATCAATCCTTCATTACAGGCCGATACTGGAATACTCCGTAGTCGTCCTGTCTTTTATGACCACGTGATAAGTAAAGAGGATATCACGTGTCTATTAAATAATCCCCGAAAACAATAAAGCCCAAATCAGCCTTGAGACCCACATTTGATGGCCTGGAAGATACGATGCAGATATTCATAGTTAAAAAGTCTGTCATAGTTTAAAAGTCTGTAAGGCAGAAGAAGAGGCATTGTACCTGACAGACTCGACAAGGCATATTTCCGTAGCCCCCTGGCCAAATCGGCCTCTGCGCACTCTCCTCGTCTCCTCGCCTCCCATCCTCCTCTGGAAAATTCGTCTATGATCGCGCGAGGCTGTTGCTGTGTACTGTCGGTCAACATCCCGTGTCACATGGTAGAATGCTTGACTGCTAGCGCCGTTCATGCAACGTTGTTCAAAGTCCCAGATGTCCACCCCTCCCTCCACATGGACTTTGGTGGCACACTCATAGTTCCAACATGAGACACCATGAGCAAAATATCCTGGAGAAAAACGTCAGTCAATTGTAGAAAGGCTTGTGAATCCAAAAGGGGTTGAATTCAAAAAAAGGAATGGGTTTGAGCTTCATCCTGACGCAAATGCAAGAAGCGAGGCTCATACATCTGGCTGCACCGCCTCTCTTCCTATTGTTCGATTGTTGCTGGAACGTCACATCACATGCCTCTATTGTCAGCTACCTAAGCGAGCACGCAACGCCCAAAAGGGGGCGCTTTCCGGCAATCACCAGAGATCGAGCCACACCGGTGGACAAAGAAGCAACATTGTTTGAGACTCTTGTCTTTCTCTCCGGCATTTTGAACCCCTCCAGTGTCTATTTTGAATTGATATGAGCGACGAGCCAACAGGGAAGGAGATATGATCTAGGTAATATGTGCTTGGCGCTTTGTCTGCGTCTGCCTGTAAGGCATCTGGTTGCCTCTTCCTTCCTTTCCCGCAGCCCGCGATATGGTACACGGTGTTCAAGGTATATCCATGAGTTTGAGAAGTCCAAGAACCATCTCCCTCTTGAATTCCACGCCTGAATGATGCGGGAGGTGAGCATTCGTTCGCCCGCCGGCGAGATATCGCCTCCCTACCCGTCTCCGGCTGGATGGCACGGAATCAAACGAAACACTTAAGGGAGACCACCCCTTAGACTCTTCTTCCTTGGTTGGGATGGTTGAAGTGACCACTTCTGAGCTGTCCTCGCATCCAGATGTTGTGGCAAAACGTCCAGTATGTTTTCTTTTTCCTTCCCGGGGGGACTTTCCGAGGTTCCGGAGGAGGAGGGACGTCTCTTGATGCTTCCATCTTCTCCTCAAACGCGAACACGAATCAACACTGTGTAAGGTTGACCTGTGATGAGGCGGATATTGCCCCAGTCGGCTTCGGTGACTAGTAAAAGGGAGAGGCGAGGGAATTTGATCGACCAATCTTAGATGGTCCCCAGGGATCAAACTCAAGAAGGCAGTGTAGGGTTTCGCCCTAATATTCTCGCCTTGTGAGATCTATTGGTCTATTGCAATGTCGACGCAATGTCATCTTATCAACGCATCGAGCTGCCGCGCAAGAGTCATCCGTCTTGTGATCGTGAAGGTAATACTCGACGTTCATAGGAGTGTGTTGTCGATGCTGAGTTGTGCGTGACTCTGGGAGGAAGCTTCAGATCATATGAGAACATATAATAAGAGGTCTAGTCTTTCGACCCGACATTTGACATCAGGATACCCCGTTGGATTCCCGAGCTGTCGCCTAAGCCCTAATCTCGCCCTCGTTCTTGCTGCCTCGCTTTCTGTTTGGTATGAGCTCTGAGAAGCCAGAAAATCCTTGGTATCTTGGGCACGTACTCACGTGGAACGACTGTCATAATGATTCTACCTCGAACTCAGCCAGGCCAACCTTGAGGGAAAGCCTCACTGCCAGACGGCTGAGCCCAGATATCGCTGGGTCGTGTCCAATCAGTCTATCCCTCGACCATCAGTCGTCTGCCCGAGCCTCGTCCGCTCAGTATAGGTAAGATGTTTATGCCCCTTCCTCTTGATGAAGATCTGATCTTTCTTCATTCAGACACCCTTCTCTCACACCTTCCCTTTCCCAAAAGTCGTCAACGGCGCCACAAAACAATTGTCCGAAGCCTCGGCATCACCCACCGAACCATCAACATCAATTTGAACATCAGGAGAACCACCAACACGACACCGCTATTCAAATTTCTCCCGACGGCTTGGTGTCCAGAGCCAACTCAGCGACAATGAGCAAAGCAGTTCCTCGTTTCGATGGTGGCATCATGGACCCTGCCTGGCTTCGAGAGCACTTCCCACATCTCGCTGACTCGACCCTGAGTGACGCCAATATCGAATCAACGATCAAAATAATGGAGACATATCGAGACGCTTGCTTTCTACCATGTGAGAATGATACCGAGAACCATGCCGAGGAGAACAATAAAGGTGCTGGCGGCACCAAAAGACAGGATGCGTCTAGCTCGAAAGAGCGGAACGCAGAAATCGACAGAACTAAACACAGTGGAAAATAATTGGCAACAGCTGCTCATGACACTCGTTAAAGATTTCCTACAAGGAAATTGTGATAGTCTGAACTCTTCGTTAGTCTCTCTGGGGTTCATGGCAGGAGGTGAGGATGAAGTAGTTTGGCTTGCTTGGAGATGATCTGCTGGAATAGAGAAGCACACTTACCGTCGTTCTCCATGGATAATTGGCGCGCTTATAGGATCGGTTGTAAACTTGAAGGGGTTTAGCATCATCGACGTGAATTTCCTTCTCTGTCGTTACTAGCAAGTTGTAGTTGCAATTAACGTTTGTTACACAACCAGCTGCCTTCCTAGTCCCGTTCCTTCGTCCCCAGACTTGCTGTGGCTTGATGCTGTGTTTAGGTTCAACCATTGATGAACGCTATGATGGCCGATGATGTACCAGAGGGACACGAGATTCTCAATATCATCGAGGAGCCAGCGAAGTTTCCGGTCTCCGGAGCAAAGGATTACCCTTAAAATGTCACACAGAATCAACCTTCTGACTTCCTTTAAACTGAGAGGAAATCCATAACTAGTTAAAACATCCCTTTCGAGGCAACCGCCGCCGAGAATGTTGGGCATCGACGATAATGCAAGCACCTTTCTAAGTACCCCCATTTTCTTGGTGGTATGGTAGTACCGGAAGTCAGTGGGATAGGTTTGGATCTTTACCAAGGCAAAAGCGAAAGTGTGACTGTTCGGAAGACATTCTCCGCCGCTTGTCACCGGACGAGCCCCGGGTATTCTCCTATTGATCAGACCAGGGACACAACCGGTAAAGCCCACGTTGCCGAGTTTCATTCGCCCACCTAGTAGGTATTCGAGCCCGAAGAAGTGGTTTGGTGATACCAAAGCACAATCTGGTTCCCGTATAAAGGAATTCGAGGACCCAAAATCTGAAGTTTGAAGAGATAACCGTGTGACAACGAAGCAATATCTCTGAACCCCCACTTTCACCCTTACTTGGGAAGTTGTTACATCCCCCCCTAGCCAAACGGAAGCTGATCCCCGATTTTCTGGACGCGAACAAGAACCATTTCGTAAGGCTTGACACATGAACGAAAGAGCGTGCTACCCAACTTGGCCGTCACCGGAAGTCACGATTTGATTGCGGTCTGCTGAAATGTGAAGTGCGGCATGATTAGCCAATGTAGCCGTCGTCAGGGTCCGGGCTAGAGACTCTCCATGCAAAGGGCAGTATCTGCACAGTCTCGACTCACGATAGCTTGACCTATAGGGGCAGGACCGCGAATTATCAATGCCCTTAGATTTGACCATATCGAATAGGATCTGCCGGAAATTAGCAGCAGCAAAAATGTCATTCCCGATATGGGGGGCTTCCGAACGCTTCAAGCGTGCAGTAAATATATGCTACGAGCCGCTTTAGCATCGAGGTCCTAGGTGCGAACGACTCATGGTTATCGCTTCAGAAAGGTGACACAGGGAGGCCTCGGGTGATTAAAAGAAGGATGTTATCGTCGGAATTCTGATGTTGAAGCTTCAGTGACCCGATTACTAGCTGAACAATAATTCGCGTAAGTCCTTGTGCTAAGCGATCCCCTTTCGGTGTGCTGATTTCACTCGTAGCTCTTCCCAACGATACAATGACCCAGAATATATCTTCCACTGATTCATGTCGATCCCCCATGGTTGGCTCAATGGAGCCTGCTAGAGGTTTGTTCAGAAACAGGTCCGGCGGGCAAGACGTCGATGTTGGGACTCAGCGGCCGCCAGCCTCCAAAGAGATCGAGAAGGCACTAGAGCAATTGTCAGAATTTTCTATGGAAATTTACATTGATTGTAAACTGACCCTGAGAAGGCCTCGTCGAGACACTGCACTCTCAGACTCAAATCTGTCTCGTCAATCGAATGGGCCATCGCAACTGGAGTCGTGGTCTCAGCAGCCAGAGCGTCATGAATGGGTGGCATATCGAATGCAAGAACGCTAAAGGGTTTACTTCGTGGAAACTATTTGCGTTCGGGGAGGCCGGAATGTCAGAGAGCAAGGTGGTGATAGTGGCCTGACGACTTGGATAATAAAGCGAAATTAGGAAGCATCCAGCCACCCCGCAGTCTGTAATACTAGTCATCGCCGCGGAGATGATTGACGAGAGTAGAAGGCATTTTGTTGGAAAAGAAAGAATAATCGGAATTTTCTTAAGTGTTGTGAGTAGCCGGAGAAGAAACGTTCATGTAGTTCTTGATTCGGCTCTAGTGTTCTCGTTGATAATTGTAATGGTCCGTAAAGGAGTCGCAACATCTATCAAATTGTCAGCTCGACCATCCTCCCCAACTTAATTTGCGCAACTGAAATGTTCCTCAAAAACAGCTTCTCTATGGCTCTCTTCCCTAGATATCGAATAGAACTCCAGGCCGAATCCCCATCTTAGCCGGGTAGTCCGCCCAATTCTCAGCGTCGAGCCACCCCTATATTTGTAATCCACGCCTCATAACATAAACAGCTCATATAAGTAACAATAAGCTGAGTAAGGCACTCCCTTTCTCCTCGGTGAAGAGTAATATTTCAAACCCTTTCCTGTGTGAGTTTTGTTTGGCACCAATCGCTTCGCTGCCAATGAAATGACGCGATGCGAGCTATTTATGTGGACCAATGATTTGGTTCGACAGCTAAAACACTCCGAGTGGTAAAGGGAATGTTTCTATTGGCGACGATCAAATAACGATAGAGACATAAGGAAGGTTCTTCGCTAATGATCTCTGCCTGCGTGTGTCGGATTGTTCGATTCTAGACAGGATTGAAGAGTCTTCCGAGAACTTTTCTATTCTAATCCTTACATAAGCCCTTCACCCCTCCCATCCAACAAACATAACATAATCATACATGATCTTACATCCATCATTTCCCTTCTTCCTCCTCCGGCTTCTCCTCTAACGTAACTTCTGTAACTTTCTCCCCCCTCCTCCCCCCATCTCTCATAGTGATATTGTACTTCCCGCCCAAGACCAAATCCTTCGCCACAATTTCTCTTGTTCTCCCAAGACTCTCAATGTCCGCAATTCTCTGCAAAGTGTCCTCAAGATATCCGTCGAAGCCCTCTTGCTCACAGATACTCCTGAAAGCGCGTTGCATAGGCACGCTGTCCGCTCTGACGAAGGCGGTGGAGGTGATGGTGAAGAGGTTGACGTGGTCGTATTGCTTAATGAAGTCCGCGCGGGTCATAATCTGGCGGGCCGTATGGAGTGGGATTTGAGGGATTTGATGGGGAGGTTTGTAGGGATGGGCCTGGAGTTCGTCTTCGGCTTTGACGAGGGCCTGGGCGAGGACCATGGCTGCCGAAGCGTACTTTTGTTGGTCCATCACGTCGTCATCCTAGAGAATGCGAGGTTAGTTCGTCCTGTCAAGATTTCCCTAGTGGGGGGAACGTACCATCTCCATGCCCAAGATCCAACATTGGTTCAGGAACCATCGCTTCTCGGTCTCGATGATTGTATTACACGTCTGTAACATATCTTCTGACTTTGCCACCCGGTTGAGGAATGTCAAACGTCCTCCGACACGATTGTATACTTCAGTGAGGATTTCCGAAGTAGGCTTCTCTTGGAAGTATTTCTGCCTATATTTTGCCAGTGCGGCCATCGCCTGTTGTTTTGGAAGGTCTGTGACGGAGGTGACTTCCATTCGTGTAGCAAGTACCTTAAGCCGCTCATAGACCCAGTAGTCATCACTATTGAACACAATTGTGACGAGGTTGCTGGCTGCCCATTGTTCTGCGCGTTGCTGGAGTAGCTCAAGGAGATCCCGTCCGTCTTCATTATCACGAAGGAGGTGGACTGCATTGATGATGATCACTAATGGTCGGCCGACTAATTTTCGTCGTCTCAGAGCAACCTTCTCGAGTTTGTTAAATGCTCGTTCGATATCCAGTAGAGCAGTGGTATCCCTAGGCCCCCTCTCGGAGAAATACGAGCCGATGTAGTCCTCGTGAAACTCGTAGTCAAGAGCTTTACCGAGCCGGATGCGGAATATTTCTAGATCTGCATGGGCTTCAAACATACTGATGCCTTCTCCGTCAATCTTCTTCATGGCGTCCAGCAACATACTTGATTTTCCGGTGCCCTTCTCACCAATCAAAAGATGATAGTGACCACGTTCACTCCCATCTACAATGGCATCAATCTTACTTTGTTCATCTTCGTCCCGTCAGCATTCGACCGGCCAAAGTACGAGTTTCACCTTACCTCGTTGGATCCAGTGGTCGTCGTTATCTTGGCCTCTACTGGCTGTTATCGTATTTGGAACCTGCTTTCCAATGGCAGCGAGCTCAAGCACAGGATCTCCAGGCTTGAAGGCGCCTTCCATTTTTTGCAGGACCATCCACTTGTAGAACTTGTGGTACAGATAACCACCTAGACCAAAACCAGAACCCAACACCACAATCGACGCAAACGCAGTTGCAGCCGACTCCGTCATCTTTGATAGAAGTGTTTGCTGGTCATTCTCGGAGGAGCCATTGAAGCGTGACCTTGAACCCCCCCCTCGAGTGGAGTCTGATCTAGCGGCTCCATTACCACCACCACCGCTACTCTCACCCTTCCGCGAACCCCCTAGACCCGTCAGCAATCGCTTATAACAGCAAAACCAGGCCACTCCCAATCGTCCTCGTCCTTCTTCTAACAACCGCAACTCGAATCAAACACATAACAGACTCCAGCCTCGTTCATCCAGGCAGGCTCTTGCCCGTCTCACTTGAGACGGGACCATGATATGAAGCATTGCTTTTGTCCTTTATCTTGGATATTGACTCGACTTCCTTGCCAATCAACAACCACGTGGCCTGCAGGCTCTTCCAAAGCAGAAGCTGGAATAGGCAAATAACCACGAAAGATGAGATGACCCTCTCATTTCTAGCCCGTTGGACGGCCTTCAACTGCCGACCTAGGCCGATGCAGAATCTGGGGTGTGTCATTGCATGAGATCTGACACGCGACTACCACGATGGCAGATGGCAGAGGTCCATTCGCGAGTCAACTGGTCAACTGGCCAACTGGCCTGAAGTCACAGCTTCAATGCAACCTGTTCGTGCACGTGGAAAAAGGACGGGAAGGGGCTCATTACAATGATTACATACCGGTCTGGCTCCCAGCCGAATCTCTGATATCTCCATCCGCTGCCGTGCGTCCTTCTGCATCACTCCTCGTGGCTCTGTACAGCGCATGTGCTACGAACACGCGTGGACTTCTCGATGTTGATGGGAGGATGCGCTTGGAACCACCAGCAGCTCGCCGCATGGTAAGGTTACTGAACACGGGTCTTTGTTTGCTCTGCGTGCGTCCCGGAGAAGCGATGGAGTGATTCAGTCGAATGGCAAGGTAAGGCGAGATGCGCAATGCGATGATGCTCAAGAAAGGGTAGGAAGTAATTGCCGCGAGGTAGTGATGGGATTGCGCAGGATGGAAGCAAGCCTGAAGCAAGCCGAGTCGGCTCCTTTCAGAGTGTGGTCATTGTGGTGCGGTCCAAGTGTCGGGTACAGGCAGGCCCTTGACACAATAACCTTCGAGAGGGCGACCTTTGGCTGGGATAAGACCGGTGATTGGTGGGCGGAGGTCGAAACAAGACCAGACATGAGAAATCGGAAGAGAGGTCAGGTCCATGATGACAATCTTGTTGCCGGCGATGAGGTCGAGGTAGGAGAATCTCGGACGATGATTGCGGAGAAGATGGAATCGATAATCTGGTTGCGAGAGGAGGGAGGGGCCGCACAAAGGGCTTGAACGGACGACCGTACATACTAGACGACCCCAATTTTACGGTAAATATGAAATAATAATTGTTCGTATTATTTATTGAAAAGGAGACTAAAACTCTCTCAAAAGAATTATTCTACTCTTAATAAAATTTAATATTGAGAAAATGAAATTAAAATTTTAAAGGATATTATTCTACTTCCAAATTACTTAATACAGAGAATCTTAATAATTGTTTTTAATAATTAACAATAATAAACTGTCATATACTCCTCTCCTCTCCTCACCTCACCTCACCTCTCCCCTATTGTTTGTTTGTTTATTCCTTTTGACGTCCGTATAAGTCAACGGCTATCTATTTCTTTGCTCTCGTTTAATTTTCCTACCACAGGTAATACTCTTATCACGAGGCGAGCCGAGTATTAAACATTGCTCCTCGTCACCCCAGGACGGCATCTTCAGTCCGCAAGATGCATGTGGTCTCATACCAGACCTCTTCTATAGGTTATGACTTCTATGAGCTCGTACCCTCTTCGATGCCACGAATCGACCCGCCTCGTCCAACGGGTCACCATACTGCTTACGAGTTGGGCGCAGAGCGTTCAGGTCTGACCGACGACGTGGACTGCATCTTGAATTCTTGATCCAACCTTATTCCTTGACCTTCCTCCTTTCGGGAATATATGCAGCGGCATGGTCCAGCCTCGAGACAGTCGCAGGTGAAATTGTAGGGTCGAAACTTTTGGGCTGCTTCACATCCGGCGCAGAACCCCGATTTAACCGAAAATGCATCTCTCTTGTCCCCAAGGCAATTCCCAACGGCTATCCACGCTTTGCAACCACACCTGGACGGGGAATACAATTCCATGTTGAAGATATTCAAACCCAGTCCAAGGTGAAGGTCGCTTTCAGCTCGGCCGGTAAGATCTATCTCATTGAGCCCCCTGGGTGCACATCAGCCTCCGAAACAAGTGATGAATCAATTTGAATCACGTATTCGGCCTCCTATTCGACACATGAACAAGCACTAAAATGGGAAATGGCGCAGCCTACGCTTGGATCTCGCGATGATGGCTCTCCACGCTCAGACCAAGAGGAGAAACATGTTCATGTTCCCCTGTTGCGTTATAGCTATTGCTGGCCTTATGCATTCCTCCTGCAGAGCCAGAGTGCGACCATAATCCGAACGGGCCACTCACAGGGAGCGTTTCAAGCGGGAGATCTTGAGTAGTTCGTCCACTGAGGGCCACCGTTGCTTTAGAATTCTTCCTTTCGCCTTATCGATATAATCGAATGGGAGTGCCTGGCTGTGCGTGATCGCCGTCATGGGTATGCCTCCAACGTCACATACTTTTGACAGTAGATGCCCCGAGGAATAAGAACGTCAGGGTTCATCTAGCTTTCCAACTGTCATAATGCATGATATTAATGCACCAGGACTTTTGGCGGGGCATTGGCCTATGATAATCCATTGTCCAACCTACAGTTCTCGGATCAAGCCGCAAGATTCGAGATACAACGATGAGGGCGAGATGCCTTTTTCCCACCTAGCCGGGTGGGAAGAGATAATATCCAGCTCGAGCCCGTTGGTACATGTCTGACGCCCATCGAATCTTGATTTCGTTGATCTCTTTGCTGATAATCTATCAATTCTCAAATCCTCTCGGAGCCCCTCCCGTTTGCCTCTCGCGGATATCGACATTATTTTAGGCTTTCGGGTCAGGAATGTCTAAAAGGGGACCAGAGTGTATGCGGGACTGTTTGCAACGTTTCCTACTGGTTGCTCATTCATCGCACCCACATGTTTATGCTGTTGGTTTCTAACGTTGATCCTCCGAAGCAGCTACCCGTCACACAAGGCACAGCAGTTCGAGAAGCTCTCATCGTAAGCGAAATCGATCGTCGTACCAGCATTGCATGAAACCCCCAGAGAAAGCCTTATTAGAATCTTAGGATCCTCGAACCTCTAAGTCTCTGTTTCGAAAGGGGGGTTGATGAACTCGTTGCATTGTTCTCTCGAAAAATCTCAATCTAGAGGAGTGTCAGCACAATCAATAGAAGGACTATAGAGAGGAAACTGGACTGGCAAACTTAATTCTGAAGCTGTTGGTGGGATCGGCTCTTCTTATCGGTTTATTTTGCGCCATCAGAACCTTTCTTTGGACTAAAATGTCTAGTAATGGCTCTCTCATGGACGCGAAAGAAGCGAAAGTCACGAGAATTGCCGCTGAGGCCATTGACACGGGGACATCACGGTCAACAACACCAGAGTCTTTGACAGTCAAACACACCTCATCATTTCCTTGGATCCTGCATCATATTCTGGAGAATCAAGTGTCGACGGAGCTTCCCCTCCGAATAATGTTTACGTTTAATGCTGGTAAGAATCTCCACAGATCGATTTGAGAATTATATCTGATGACACTTCAAAAGGCCAGCAGCTTCCCACGCTCAAACAGGCGAACCAATGGTGGCAATATGAGCCCAATGGTAAGCTTGTAATTGAGTTTCTTACCTCACTACAGAAGGGTTCGGCGCAAAAGGGGGAAAGCACAACAGCAAAGCCAGACGAATTATCTGACCTCTGTGAATTTGATAAATTCATGGACGCCAACCATCAATTGTTATTTGACATTGACATGGGGCCAGACAAAGTTGGCCGTCGCATTGAAGGGCTCCCGACACGGTTCATTGAGAATATCTGTTTGAACAAGGTCTTCAAGCAGAATTACGACGATGTTGACTTCAATCAAGCTCTCACCTGCCTAGACTACCTTCGTGATTTAGAGTGCACACGACGGAACTCGCTGCGCGAAGCTGCTTTGACACTTGGAATCTCGAAAGAAAATTGGAGAAATGTGCTTGCCGAAGAACCAGAGGCGTATCGATGGGTGTCAATGGTCCAAAAGCAAGAGTTGGCAATTGAGTCCTCATATGCCGCTGTTTTTATCGATCTTCGCATCTGGGTAAGTAATTTTCTCGCCATACTGTGGAAATTTACTAACTCTTGCAAAGACTATGGTTCATGAGCTCCAATCAGAACCATTCTACAAACCTAATGTCTTAGCAATGTTAAACACATTGTTTCCACCAAGTATGAAGGAAATGCCAAATGACAAAGTCGACATCAAAACCCTGAACAAATACCGTACGACCTTCTACCACTACATCCTAGCAGTCGAGTCTAAGGGGACTGGAATTGTCAAAGAGATCGTCGAGAAGCTTTTGGATCCCAAGACCAAGCACAGTTGGCCTGAGACCAGGAACCATCTCGAAGGATTCATCACGTTGGCAGACAGCATGATTAAGGAGGCTAAAGCTGTCGATGGTCTCGAGTTCTTTCGCGACACGTCATCTAGCCACTCTAGAACCATCAGCGCAGCTCAATCTTCGTTTAGCGATGGTCCATTGACTGCCAGCAGTGCGAACACGAGCTTGGATGGCCGCCCACTGTCCTTCACGGTTCCAAACAGCCCCGTCGCCACTTACGACAGCTCAAGAGGGAAGAGCACGCAAACCAAACTAACCAGCAATCTCTTCGAAGCAAACAGTATCTTTGTGCCTCTGCCTTTCCCACCAATTGCAAATGATCCACATAAGGATTCCCCTTATGCCACACCTCGCCAACGTGCAGCAAGCACCTCTCCTAAGACTAGCACGGAGACTATCACACCTTCTATCATGTCCAAGTCTCGTAATTTCTCCAAGATAACACCTCTAGCAGTTGTCATCCCACCATCATCCACCAAAGCATCGCACGAGAAATACTCGCCTAGCCACCCCAGTCTCCTGGCAGATCCAGAGATGTGCGCTCACAAACGGTCGGAAAGCAGCACTCTACAACCTGTCGACCAGACCATCACAAAGATCAAAAGAACTTCTAATAAGAGTCCTATTTCCGCAGCTACGTCAACTTCAAAGAAAGGTCGTGGTTTCGCATTTCTCAGCCACCCTTTCCAATCAGCGCCCGCAGCAGAGCACCCACCAAACCTCATCAAAAAGAAGAAGAGCTTCGGTGATTTCGTCCTAAGACGCAAACCAAGCACTATCCAACGAGATCCACAACTGCGGACCGCATCAGCAACTACACCAGCTCACGGCCGCAGCTCCTCCGAAAGCCCGGCACCAATATCGAACCGCCTCCGCAAACAGAAGTCTCTTAACCATGTCGACAAGAATTCCCGCGCACGAACATGGAACACAAACGAGATGACCGAGAATACCGTCATGTCCGAGAACCAGGTCGAGCTCACCCCTCTCGTCGAAGCCAAAAAGGAGATCAGACCGCGCCGCTCCTTAGCGCGTCTCCCACGCACCCCCAAGACCCCGAAAACCCCCTCCTTCCAACCGCCCTCCGCCCCCTCTTCCCAACCCAAGGGCGGCGAGGTCCATGTCGAAACTTCCCTCGCAACCCTAGGCTTTACGAGCATCGATATCAAGAGCGGAGATGAGATTCGGGATTCTGCGGCGCCGCCACCGCTTAATATCAAGAAGAATAAGCGTAAAAGCAAGGAGGAGGTGGAGGTGCGGAGGATGGAGGAGGAGAGGCGACGGTTGATTGCGAAGAGTAGGGAGAGGGAGGGGGAGTGGAGGGAGTTTGAGAGGCCAAGGGTTGCGCCTTTGCCTGGGAAGAAGAATTGAGGGGTGGGTAGTATTTGGGCGTTTGGGGGGTTTTTCAGGAGGGTTTTTTTAAGGCGCTTAGGGGCGTTTTAAGGAGTTTCGAAATGATATAGTTGAACTGTAGATATAGTAAAAAGGGCTCTTGTCAGGTCTGCTTTACGAGGGGTGATTGTCACGCATAGGGGCTGGCAATTAGGAAAGATAACAGGACTTCTGATAAGAGATATCACGCCAGGGATGTAGATAGTAGTCAGTGGTCCTCTCGAAAGGGGCAATTGTCTGGCCGAGTCGCTAGAGAATTTAAAAGAATGACAAGACTTTGGAAGAGAGTAAATAACAGAGGTTTAGATGGTATTAAGCTCACTTATAAATAAGCTATTGCCCTCAGAAGTAGATAGTGGGTTTAAGCAAAAGCACTACGAGTTGACATAGCTCATATCACGAGGCGAACCGAGTATTATATCAACTACAAATAACTAGAATAAAACCCCACAACAGTCCCCTCCGTCTCCCTCGGTGCCTCCTCAGCCAAAGGGGGGGGGGGGACCGTAGCCGTAGTGGTAGGGGGTGCTAGATGGGATGGTGAGGTGGGGAGATAAACGTACAGTACATCGGGGATGAAAAGGAGGATATCTTTTCGGAGAGAGATCATCTGGTGGGTTGTTAGTATCTGTGTGGCATAGTAGAAAGGTTGATACTTATACTTACATGTCTCCGCCTATGTATTGTTAATTAGACTAGGGGCCGATTTAGGTTTACAAAATACTTGAAATACTAGTATCTGAATACTAATATTAAATACTAGTATATAACAAATATTAAATACTTGTAACCTAACGCTCTGAAATATTTAAGTATTTATTATTTAGTATTTTAGCGTTAGTATAAGTTATCTAATTTTCGATTACTATAGTAACCTTACCTAAGAGCTTTTTATTATTTCCTTTACGTATAGTATATTCTATTCTATTATAGTAATAATATTACTACTATATCTAAAACTATTATACTAATAAGAAAGGCTATAAATACTAAATCTTTATAAAGAAGAGATTATAGTAAGTGTATTAATTAGACTAAAGAGCTCGAAGAGTTATTAATTATAATAATAACTTAATATATTAAATTAAGAAAGCTAGTAGATAATATATTTAAGAAGGTCTATAATATAAGTATTACTATCTATAAAGCTATTCTTATTACTTCTTTATTATAATATATAGTTTTCTAGTACTCTAATATTATTATATATAATATAACTCTAATATATTATCTAAGCTCTATATTATTTTAAAATATATTATACTTATAATATAACTAAGAAGAAGGTATATATAACTATATAAAGTAAACTACTACTTACTATAATAAATATAGAGTTAAACGAAAACTACTATATAAAGTAAATAATAAAGAAAGAAGAGAAGAGAGTTCTAGAGGAATAGAAGCTTAAATATAAGATACTAGTAGTACGTATATATTATATACTATACCTACTCGGCCTCTAGTTCCTTTAACTCTATAATAGTACTCTCTCTTTTAAAGAAGGTTATTCTTAACTAAGTATCTATAATTAAGTTACTATCTAAATTATTATAATCGTCTCTTCTACCTTTCTAAGTATTTAACTAGTTATATAAGCGAGCTAGTAGGCTAGGTCGAGTTAGGTTAGCTAGATAGAAGTCTCTTACTTTAAATATAACTATATAAAGTAAACTACTACTTACTATAATAAATATAAAGTTAAACGAAAACTACTATATTAAGTAAATAATAAAGTAAGAAGAGAAGAGAGTTCTAGAGGAACAAAAGCTTAAATATAAGATACTAGTAGTATATATATACTACGTACTATACGTACTCGGCCTCTAGTTTCTTAAACTTTATAATAGTACTCTCTCTTTTAAAGAAGGCTGTTCTCGACTAAGTATCTATAATTAGATTACTATCTAAATTATTATAATCGTCTCTTCTATCTTTCTAAGTATTTAACTAGTCGTATAAGCGAGCTAGTAGACTAGGTCGAGTTAGGTTAGCTAAATAGAAGTTATAACCGTGTAGAGTAAACTACTACTTACTGTGATAAATACGAAGTTAAACGGAAACTACTATATTAAGCGAATAACAAAGTGAGGAGAGAAGAGAGTTTCAGAGGAACGGAAGCTTAAATATAAGATACTAGTACGCACGTGTCACGTACTACACGTGCTCGGCCCCTAGTTCCTCCAACTCTGTAATAGTACCCCCCCTTTTAAAGAAGGTCGTCCTCGACCGAGTATCTATAATTAGGTTACTATCTAAATCATTATAATCGTCTCTTCCACCTTCCTAAGTATTTAACTAGTCGTATAAGCGAGCTAGCGGGCTAGGTCGAGTTAGGTTAGCTAGGTGGAAGTCTCTCACTTTGTGAGGGGCGTATTTATAGTTAGACGTAGGATACTACTATAGGTCTTCGTCTCGGTTTAGTCATTTAACACGGTAGTAGAGGTGTTATCGTCCTTTACTTATAAGGATTTCTTAAATTTCCTACTTATCGTCGCCTGTGATATTAATAGGCGGTGGCTCTAAATTACTTTAGTCTAGTAAAGGATTCTAAGAAGCCTTACGTAATCTATTAGAGGAGAAGACTAGATAGATTTTCATTAAATTAGGTAGTTAAAGCTTAAAAGTGTTACCTACTTACTAGATAATCTTATATAGGCTAGCCTCTAGAAAGTCGAGCTTACGGCTAGGCCTCTCTGTACGTAAGTGTTTCTTAGTAAGCTAGACAAAGTCTCCTACTCTAAAATCTACTAGGCGACAGTACTTGTTAGTAGAGGCTTTTATACGCTCGTGAGTTAAAGAGAGCCCTCGTTTCGTAGCCTCCTATATATCCTTTATACGATTAGTAAGCGCTCTTACCTTCTCTACGCTTATTCGATCGGACAGGGCTGTAATAGGTGTATTCTAGTTAAAAGAAGTACGAGCCGAGTATCTGTATAGTACTTTAAATAGGCTCATTTAGCTAAGCGAGTCATGTAGTAGCGTAAGCTAGGCATAGTTTATTATAGGTAGTAGCTCTACCTAATTATCTTAGTAGTAGCTAATAAATGAGCGTAGCCTTTGTTTTAGGTACTAGTTTATTATTTCGGTCTATCCGTCTATCTGTGAGTGGTAGGTAGTAGAAAGCCTTAGCTAAGTTCTAAGTACACGGTTAAACTCTTTCTAGAAGGCTAAGATAAACTAAGGTCTACGGTCTAAAATAATTAACTCGGTAGTACTATAGTAGCGATACACGTAGTAAATATAGAGCCTTACTATATCCTCTACTATAACTATCTTATAATAAGAGACAGATATAGCCTGTTTTAAGAGTCGGTCGACTACTATAAACACGTTATCGTACTCTGACTTATTCTTTAGAAAGCTGTAAAAGTCTATTATAATATACTACTAGGGGCGGTCTAGAACAGGGAGTAGTTAAAGTAGTTTAGACGTCTTATCCCGTGGGCTACTTAAGCGGCGGTAGTTATAATAGTTCTAATAATACTATTAAATGTCCTTTCACATACCTTTCTAGTAGTAGTGTACGACTAGTATTTTATGAGTTTTCTAACGTTCTAGGTAAGCGGTAGACACTTAGTTATAAGTCTCACGAATTAAGTACGTACGTAAGTTCTAGAAGTTAGGAACTATAAGACGGTCGTAGTATAGTAATAGTCTATTTTCTAGGGTAAAGAGACTCTCTACGTTAGCTTCTACTTATTAGCGAATAGCTGTAAGTAACTTAGAGGTACGGTTAGTAGTTAGGATTCGGTCAATTATCGACGTTTCGAGGGAAAGAGAGGTTATGTCTAAGGAGTTAATTAGAGCCTAGCTAGTAGAAGTAGAGTCGGGGCGTAAAATCAGGGGATTAATCTAGTTATTTCGAAGTAGTTAACGTAGCCGGTCAGCCTTCTTTACTAAATCCTAGGCCTCTATTTCCTCTATTCGCCTCGTTAGGGCATCCGCACGTGTATTCTCTTTAGTAGGACGATATTTAATAATAAAGTAGTATTCTACTAAAGCTTCTACCTAGCGAGCTTAGCGCGCGTTTAGGTTCTTCGAGGTCATAAAGTACTTAAGAGCCTTATAGTCTATGTAAATCTAAATACGCTAGGCTATACGCTCAAGCTCCGGCCTCTATTCCTTTAAGGATTTAATAATAGCTAGTATTTCCTTGTCGTAGATTTCGTAATTATACTTAGCTAGGGCTATAGTCTTCGAAAAGTAGGCTATAGGCAACTAGTGCTCGCTATACTTCTATAAGAAAATTCCTATAATTACCCCGTCCGAAGCGTCGGTCTCTAGTATACTTTCTAGCTCTAAGTTATAGTACTAGAGTAAGGGCGCGAAAGTGAGAGTATCTTTTAGAGTCTAGAATACGTAGTAATAGTAGTTATCGAAATTAAATAATACGCTATTATAAGTAAGGGCCGTTAGAGGCTTTACGATCACTCTATAATTTCTAATAAATCGTCTATAGAAGTTATAGAAGCCTAGGAACGATTATATACCCTTTACTATAGA
>MU251714.1:0-38947 GCA_019669835.1 Amylocarpus encephaloides
AGAATCTTCTTTGCCACCTTACCGATAATTTGTAATAATTACTAAGGAAATAAGTGACTCATATAACCACTATTACGTTATAGTGGCTAACATCTCCTCTTTTTTTTTAATATATGTTGTTGCAAAGCAGGGTATATATTCCCCTATCTTCCCATTGTATATTACTGCTTCTCGATCTATACTAGACGAAAAAGCGGTTGCGAAACAGTGATTTCTTTATATGTATGTACAGTACATTTTTTAAGTCTACTTAAATCAATTAAAAGATGGGAAGTGATTAGATGTCCCAAATAAGATTCTTACTACTACAATTCATTTCTCTAGCCCTTTTACAGGCATCTGCAGAGTGTTACCAAAGAAAAATTCTTTGTGGTCTTCATTCCTTCTTGAGAGCTTTATGCAGGAGTCAGAATTTGGTTTCTGGGGTAGGGTAAAGAGAGTATTTCTCAAGAAACATTTAAAAGGGACTACCCTCTATAATACAGGAACAAGCGAGTCTTTATATAGAGAGTGACTGCCTGACTAATCAGGTTTTAATATCCTCCAGAATCTTCTTTGCCACCTTACCAATAATTTGTAATAATTACTAAGGAAATAAGTGACTCATATAACCACTATTACGTTATAGTGGCTAACACTTCTCCTTAGACAAACATACACAATCGAAGGTATTTCGGAATCCAAAAAATTCGTCGAACTGGTCCAACGGAAGCACCACGATAGCCTGCCTTATCAAGGCTTGTAAAAGCACCACTAGGAATTGATTACATTACTTGGGTCTTCAACCTACTCATGTCGACCTCCCAAAACAACCCGAGGAATTCTCGCCTAGCGACCTCAAGATGTCCTAGCACTCAGACACATCTTCACCTCGCGCCCCTGGATCCAATGCCACGACGAAGTAATCACGTAGACCTACCACTAGCTCACACAAACACCCTACTTATACCTCATAAGCCATATCTCTCACTCACTACAAAGCGAATTTGGGAACCTCGCTCACCTAACTGTCCCAGAAAGTCAAAAACAAGCTGAAAAGCTCAAACTATCGCCCTGCAAGCATGCACGCGATTGCTGTTTTATGCAAGTTTTCTGAGAGATGGCAAAAAGGCACCTGGTGGAAAAGCCTATGGGGAAGTTCCAATAGAAATTGTGGGATATTTTTAACTATTTGGCGCATTTTCATGATGATGAAATTCAGGAGAGGTATGATGTGCTTATAAATCTTTCTGAGTGGGCATTTATAAGGGTAATCCTAAGGGGTTGAAGGGTGTGAGAAGTAGGGGGATCATCTGGTGGCATCTAGATGTTTGAAATCAACATTTAAGACTTCAATCATAGCTTGTAAATAGAGGGCCAGTCTCCAAAATAAATTCTTTCCGATGTAGCCATAGGTGTTTAAGTTTCCTCATCTGCATCATTGCCTGTTATGGCCCACCTAATATTATGTTGACAAAGCTTGACCAGTCACGAAATCTAGCTGATATGCAAGCAGACTTTATTGTGAAAATCAGTGAGATGTACTCGAGCGAGACACTAAAAAGGGATAAATACATACATAAGCTTTTTGGGAATCTTCCATTCTTGAGTTCCTTACCAAGTGCAAAGATTTAAGAGCAGTGCCGGTGAATGGACAGAACTACTATACATGTCCGCTAATTTCGTTCTGCTATACACATCTCTTGTTTTCTAACCAACTTTTGTCTCCTAAGTCACAGCTCGGCAATATTCGGGAAGTCATGCTTGTTCTGAGATTCTTGTTCTTCTTTGTACAGTTTCAGCTATCCTCTTGTCTAACAGCCATATCATTGCATTGCATTATCATCACAAATCAATGCACCATATCCCTACATCTCATTAGTGCCCTGAAGCAGTCCCTTGTAATCTGACGCGTTTTAATGATACCAAGCAACATCGTCGGACATATATGACCAAATGTGCTCTATCAATGCCAGTGATGTGTATACATGGCAATACACGGTCCTGACCGTTTTTAAAAACTGTGAATCGTTTAAGAGTTTCAACTGTCTCTCGCAAAACCCTGGTTTGTACATGTTTATGTCGAAATTCCCATTTTTTCTAGTATTTATTTTCATGAAGTCCCTTACTCGCTCCATGTCTGGTTTCGCTAGATAATATGTTTTGTAGTAGACATGCCATAGCAAAACGTTATCAAACATGTCCCGGTGTGGGTTCAGCATGGGTATCGGCCATTTCGAGAAATCGCTAATAGCTGTGTGGATTGAGACGATGAATTTAGACCAGGGCTTACACCTCGTGTCTGTTCCCGTGGAGGTCTTTATGTCGAGAAAATCGGGGTTTCTTTTCTGTTTTCCTTGTGTTGCTTGTGTGTTGGCAAATCTTGCTTTCGTTTCGATTTGTATTAGAGGAAAGACAGAAAGTCCTAAGAAAAGGTTCTTTTATAGAAGCGTATTTTCTGTAAATAATAAGAAACTCAATCTTTAGTGAAGCTAACACCATACTAAATATGTTCCTAATTCCCGTTTGATGAATCATCTCTTTGATATTTATGTCTAGAACTTCCTGTTATTTACAGATATATTTATTAGGGTGAATAGTGGGATGGGTTGAGGTCTGATAGAGTGTTAATGTTTAGTTGTGTGGATAGAGAATATGAATTACAATAGTCATAGAGTAATCTCCCACTAAAACTTTTGAGCGTATCATGAGGAGAGAGGGTATTACCTGTGCCTGCCGAAGATTTCGTGCTACTTTTAATACTATTGGATGTTAGAGACTATAGTGTTCATAGAGAATATGTTTTTATGATCTCCCAATAAATAAGGAAATTGGTTAATGCCTTATAAAACAATGCCTATAACCCATCACTCCAGGATGAGTAGCAGAGAAATTAGTAAGTGTGCATTTACTTTGTAGATGCTGAAACAATCAAATGTTTTGCCTTCTCAAATCTCGATTTTTGATTTGAAGTCTTTCCTCTGCCGCATTCCTCTCTCACCCCTTCCAAGCGCGCATTAGGGATCCCATCACACCAAGTCTCAGATACACCAATCTGAGTCATCAAACTCCTCCCAATCTGTACGACTATTTACTTTTCCAAAGATTTCCTTAATAATATCGCTCCAGATGACGTAACCGACATTATAAGTGATGCTTTCCTCCTAATAAAGTTCCCTCATTTGTTTGACAAAATCGCTCTTTATCATGTCCTCCATTCGTAACTTGCACTCTATAGGATAACGTGCGGCACAAGCGAGTGGGCCACCTAACCCAACTCTCTATTATACAACTATAGATAAAATTACAACTAGAGCTTCAAATTACTACTATAATACATATTCTGAATCGTACGAAGCAGCTCTACTACCCTGGCAGGTTCGTTTATTATGACCAGCCTGTCCACAGCCTCCACAGCGCCGATTATGTGATTCACCCTGTCTCTTCTTTCCTCTGCTTTAGCCTTCTTCCTTAAGAATTTGGCTCTGAACATCGGCCTGAGTCTCTAACTCTTAGATATCTTATAGACCTAGGGTTCCTCCTTGCTAGATTAACTGTCGCTTTGTACGGCGGCGACGGCTTAGTTTATTATTAGCCTTTTGGACCCTTTCAAGCTCTGTCCTTAAAAGTATGTTTTCCTACATAACCTTGGCTGTACCCTTCGCAAATAGGTCCATGGCCTCTAAAATAGGAGTTGGAGAGCTACTATGATGTCGTATGATCCTTTGCTTGATCAGAGTTGTCTGTGAGCTTACGTCCTTTGTGGTCTGTGGGGTTTTGGAGACCCATGAATAGGAGGTCGCTGGACGGGAATTTTCAGGTGTCGGAGTAGATAACCTAATATCTAGCTGAGATATCACTATCTCTAGGTCGTATGGTACAAGCCTAGCACCCCTAAAACCTCCCTGGATGTTTTTCTTAGTTATGGTAGCCTTGAATGCTTCCACAAATGCAGGTATAAAGGCTTCCTTACTGACATGGGTAATTCGGGTCCGGACGAGATTCTCAATTTGTCGACTATATGCTTTCTTTAAAGGCCCAAAACGCCCGATATCTAAAGGCTGGAGTAGGTGAGATGAATGGGCTGGCATACAGAGTGTGAGAATGTTATTCGTACGACAGTATTCCTCGAAGTCGGCCGAGTGGTGACTTTCATGGCCATCTAGGACTAGGAGACGGTAAGTGCCTACTGTCTTCGTACGAGTGAACTTCTCAAAGTGCTTAAGCCATTCTAGAGTGACTTCATTTGTTTTCCAGCCATTTTCAGAGATAGCAATCCTCTAACCAGCTGGAAAATTCTGTATTTCGTACCAGGAAGCGAGATGCCATTTGCCCTTAAAAACAATAAATGGCGGGACAGCCCAGCCCTGTGAATTGATGCCCTGAATCACTGTCACCCACTCTCGATTGCCAGGCTGGACCAGTTTAGGCTTGGTCGTACGATCTGAGCTGGTTACAACAGTGGTTGTGCCAAGAATGCCTATTAAAAACCCGGCCTCGTCAAAGTTATATATATCCTCGACGCGTATCCTAAATTTAGCTGTAAAATTAGCCATAAGCCGAAACCAAGCCCGAATCTTCTCTAGATCCTCACATAATGCCCTCTACTTATCGTACGAACGTGTTTTTTGTGTCCGGAGCTCTGGTTATCGACGAATAAAGTTTTCGGCCCAGTTCTTTCCAACTAGTGAAGCATCGCGTTCGCGACGAAGTAAATTTGCCATATCTTTAACACCACTAATTCGTACAAGAAATTCTTAGGATTTTAGCTTAAGTACCCTTTGAATAATAGTCCTTTCTTCTAGATTTAAAATCTTTCGTGATTTGACTATTATTTCCGCTCGAGAGTGTTTTCCGTTCTGACGACGCGTCAGGGTCGTCTGAGAGACATTATATAGCTTAGCTGCCTTCCGTACGCTAAGTCTAGGGTCGTTTTCAAGAGCCTGAAGAGCAAGGATAATATGACTTTCATTTGAAGGGGTTCCCATGGCTAGTTGTTGAGAAAATCGAGGTAAAGGGCAAAGAGTGTGAATTTGATGCAGGTGTGGCCCACTCGCTTGTGCCGCACGTTAGTGTAGCTCGCATTTCGAGTCATCAAATACTCCCTATCTTTGAACCAACTGATCATTTTATAACTGAGATATTCGTAGTTTGTGCTCTGAGGAGGGTGTTTCTGTTCTTGTACTTCTAAGTGATACGTCAACCATAAAATGACTTTCCGAGGGAATTACTAGGTTGAAGAAGCCACCTTGAGGGATATCGAAGGAGAACGGACTCAAAGATGGACTGCTAGTGTGTGTTTGTTTGTGGAAAGGGGAAGACTAAAAAGGCTGACGAGTTTTGCTTTTACATCTACGAAAATCATATTTGTATAACTTCTGTTATTTATAAGTGGTGCATCCACAGATTATACGAGTGTATTATATAATGTAGCCTTAACAAAAATCTCCTTATAGTGGTTGTCGGGTAATAACTACTATATACTATTTTCGCCTTCCGGTGAATGAAGATTTTATTGCTATGAACCCCATTCCTAATCTTCTAGCGAGTAAAGTCAAAGGAAGAGAAAATTCTTCTGAATGTCGAAATGATAAACTAATAGTTTGCCTCCCAGGATGTTTCTAAATTTAATCAGCCTTTACTTTCTATGGCTTTAGAAAGATCCGGATTGACTGTGCTGGAATTGCCACTCGCGAGACGAACACCACCAAACATGGAACAGCATATAAATCATGTCCGGTAAGGAAGAAGTGGGACCCAAAGGCAATTCTGGTGACTTCATATGATCTACAAATTTAGACTAGCAAGACAGCCATATACGTGTAGAGTCGCCAATATTCAGATAAGGGAACCTAGGGTTTTAGTTCTTATGGTTGTATTAATAACCTGTTAGTCTAACTGCGTATGGACTCATGACCCATGAATTGATGTACTGTACAATTTTGAATACTCTAGCGACGAGTGTACAGTGCTAACTAGTCAACTAGTTTTTAGGATTTTCGAACCTCCACCAAAAATCGCATCGTTGCCTAGTTTATAACCATCTACATATCGTTCAAAATAATATAGTTATGTAAAGGTTTTTAGAAAAACTTTTAACTTTAGCCCCCCAATTTTAATTTATGACAACTGTGCAATTTCCGACCCATAAAATACTTTATGCCGGAGTAGCTAAAAGACTAAATTAGATAGATTTAAAGCTAAGGTTAGAAAATACTTAAGATAATCTTATTAAATAATTTATAAAGGGTTTTTACAAGGGGTTAATAATACAACAATTATAATGTAGTAATCTCAATAAGTGTTGGCCTCAAGTATTGGTGTAAAACCGAGGTTTTCTTAAAACTAGCTAGCGGTGAGTGCATTCCTACAGCTTTCAGACAGCTGCAATCTATCATTGCTCGAAATGACCTCCCTTTCCTGAGCTGCTCTGTTCACCTCTACCACCATCAGTAGAAGGCCAGCCTTTCAACCATATAATATGATCGTAAAGTTGTTTCGCCGAATCAGACAAACCCCCCGACCTTTCAAATTGTTCGTCAAGTTGTTTCGCCACAATAGCTAACCTCTCCGACGCTGCAAGTTGTCCGCCACTGGCCCCATCAACCAACTCCAGCAACTCTGCAAATTTGTCCTCAAGTTTTTTCCGCTCTTTATTCAACTCCCCCCTTTGCTCCTGAGACCAATTTTCGTTACCCACCCTCCCAATGAAAATTTTCAAAGTATCATCAAAATTATTTTCCTCCAGTAATTTGATCTCTGTTGGCAGCATTCTGGCGTGTACTTGACATTTGGATGGTAAATAGTTTCCATGAGATTGGCAACACCCACGAAAATTAGCGGCGCAGCATTACCTGAAACCTGCATATATCGCCTGCAAAATTCACACAACATCCATAATCCGTAGTCCTCCGCGAGATGGGACCACTCTTTGGGGAATAGACCCCCAACGGGTGTAGTGTAGTAATGTCCATTGGTGGTCTTGCTGGCCAAAAATGAAAAATTGGTCATTGTGAGGTGTGTGTACCAGTAATAATCTTAGATGGAAATGCAACTCGGGAGCTGTTGTTTGAAGCGGGTTGTTGTGGGATCGTAACTTTGGAAAGGATGTAGCTTGCTTTTTGTGTTCAGTGCTTGAGTTGAGTCTCGTGTGTGTTTCTGGTGTTTGTTGCTTGCTTGAATCTCGAGTGTGTGTCTTTTTTTGAAAGAAGAAAAGGAAATACAACGCCATGAGAAGTTTGTTTTATAGCGCTTTTCTACGCTTTGTGAATGAAACCCTTTTGAAAACCGCCGTGAAAGCCAATTTTGATCATGTTGGGACAATTGGAAAGATAAGTAGGGCTTGTGTATCTGCTCCTTGGCAAAGTTATTAATAACCGAAGCTTAGCACACGCTCTGAGTAGTGTTGCAAATAACCTGTTATTACTAACATGTATCGCTCGAACAGAAGCTTATTTAAACTTAAGGATGTTTCATACTATCATTTTTAAAAACCTAGAAATTAAATTTCCAAGCAAGCATTCTCGATACTTATTATTTCGAAGTACTTCTTCTATATTACTTAGACATGAATAAACACTCGCTCTAAAGCTAAACTGTTAAAAGCAGCTTAGCATGCACTTAATCACTCGTTGTAGGCTAGCCGAGCCAGCCCACTCTATGACCTTAAGTTATTCCACGACAAAATAGATTCAAAAACTTCCATTCCCAATACCAATTAGAGCATTTGCCATAGTAATACCAGGATAAATATTATGATATTTCATCCCCTGTGGTATGTTGTATGATATATACTAAGACAAGAGAATCATAAATAGAAAAAAGGTTAAGTATAGATAGAAGGGTAATAGTCATGTGACTAGACTCCTTCTTAGTATCACTTCTCTTATTTACTAGTATTAATATTATTAGTAATATCACAGTATTAACCTTAATACGTAGTATCTAAAGCGTATAACATTTTCCTAGAATTTTATACAAAAGTATCTTTCGTATAGTATTAAAGCGCAAAGTAGTCGCCTCAATAGTATGGCCATTCGTATAATACTATTGCCCACGCTTATCAACTATATCTCAGCATATCGGGTGGACCTATGTGAAGGGGGTAATAAAACACCTCTCCTTCATGGTTTTGTCTCAACCCACTATTTGACAAAGTCTCTTATTTTTGTTTCTCATCTTTCGCCTCCTTTTGTCCTCAACATCGCGTTTTAGACAAGCAATGTGATGTTCCACAGCCTAGACGGTGTAATTCGGACCCTTAACAAAGTTGTCGATGCGTGTGATGCCCCTAAATGCTTCGAGCTTTGGTCATAACATACCGGCCGAAAAGGAGTAGAAAACCTTTTCGAAAATAGGCTGAACCACAAAGTCGGATGATTGCTTCCCGAAGGAGGATTCTCCTCTCTGGGAGCCAAGGGTGAAACGTCTGTTGTCTTTCACTCACATAGTGTTAGCCACTATAACGTAATAGTGGTTATATGAGTCACTTATTTCCTTAGTAGTTTTACAAATTATCGATAAGGTGGCAAAGAAGATTCTGGAGGATATTAAAACCTGATTAGTCAGGCAGTCACTCTCTATATAAAGACTCGCTTGTTCCTGTATTATGGAGGGCAGTCCCTTTTAAATGTTTCCTGAGAAATACTCTCTTTACCCTACCCCAGAAACCAAATTCTGACTCCTGCATGAGGCTCTCACATAGACTCTGTTAGAAATACATCCCGTGTAGGCCGGGATTAGAAGCAAGGAATCCATCTATTTTTGACTTTATCATTTCTCTTGAACAGTCCGCTAGGTGCTGTCTCACAACCTAGACCATCGACTCCATTAAGTTTCTGAAGTAGGTCTATGGAATACCTTAGTTGTGCTTTGGTTTGTTCAAAGGAGTCGCAAAGCATAGTATTGTAAGCTAGTCAGGTGATTTCGCTAGTGGCAGTGACCGTATATACCTTTTCCGTCTTCCACAATTCGGCGAACCGACTTGCCTGACATCTGCATTAGAGTCCTTAGTATATTGGTCACGTGTTCTAAAGAGATGTAGATACGCTTGAATCAAGATTAAACACTTCGCACAGTGGAGGTACCGGGCCTGATTCTGTTCGCGACAGGCTTGCACAATTTTGTTTGTCTCGTGGTTGAGGTCTAGGGGGAGGGGTGTACCACGTTGGCAACGCAGATTAGTGCAGTATCGGCGATTAGTCTCCACAGTCCTTAAATGAGCGTACAGGAGAGAGTGGCATGAAAAGAGGGGTAAGGACGAGATGTGATATGAGGAATTATCTTAACCAGTGCATAACGTCCGTCCGCGAACCAGACAAGGGATTTAAGGTTATTTGATGGCTAATGCTTGATGATGAGGATATAATTTGGAGAGAGAGATTCTGTGACATCGGTAGACTCACATGGCTTGTGGAACACTTTCGATGAAGAAGGGATACACCACGAGAGATCCCTAAAATAAGCCAATGAAAATTGTTTGGCATTGAAGGCTGATTTGAGTTTGTGTGCGACGTGCTTGGACTTGGCGTGGATCAGTCCGATATATGACTTCTCGAGCCCACACCATGTGATAGGAAACTTTGATAAGGAATACTTTGGACAGGAAAGTCCTTGTGATGAACACGTAGCCACAGATGCTCACCCTTTCTGGCTCGATCATTCGGCGAGATGTCGATGTCGAAACGAAAGTACCAAAGCATCGCAAGAAAAGGGTAATGAGAGATGTCATGAATCTTACAACAAGTCTATTTGTGATGAGTCGCTGTCTGGGTTAGGAAGTGAGATTTACTGAACCACATAGGATACTCGAGTAGAAGCCAAGAAGAGGAAGTGGGCAATACCGGGTATCCTGCTGTATTTGATCGAATAATGTAACAATGGGAACATGGAAGGGTTGTCTATCGCACAAGACTGGCAATGATCCTTGATCCTTCCAAATCTGAGAATATCTGTCGTAATAACAGAGAATCCTGCTTCATCTTGCACAAAAAAAAAGAGGATCGAAAATATTGCTTTAGCGAAGATAGGACATTTTAGTTCGTCGTGATATAGCCTTTAGAACAATTGAGCGGAATTTCTCCGATCCAGGTCTCGTTGTGATCACCTCCTAGAATCCAGCTTCTCACACAGACCACAGCCACGGATCAGCTAAGAGCCTCTCCATAGTAGCCTCTTCCAAATAAACACTAACATCCACACCATTTCGACTCCAATGGCCCTCCTTGAGGTCCCCAATCGTCTCAAGAACATCAACAAGGCCATCACAGCTTGGCATTATGGGTTCCACATGTCTTAGATTTCCCTTTCCAGTGAATTCTACTTCGTCGAGTCCGAGATGTAGCCACGTTGTTAACAAGATGTGATTTTTACCGAGAAGGCATCTCCACAACCGCTGTGGGGAGACTTCGAACGCGGTATCGTGTAGTATAGCGGCTACAGCCTTAGGGGTGAATGCTTGCAAAGTATTGCGGATGGACACCGCCGAGTCGGATAGCGATTTAGAGTGGCTTGGCTCTTCCGGAATAACGAAAGGGACGGCAGCTGATAGAATGGGGCTTCCTAAGAACGAGGATGGTAGAGGAGGCTCAACCCGAGCGCGCAATCCAAGGGTCATATCTAGATAAGTCAAAGTTTTCGGACGTAGTTGTCGGGCAGCATTTATGCGTGTCCATATATGAGCAAGTAAAGAGTCGAGCTTAGAGATCTTGGGAACATCCGGCGGCGAGCTGGCAAAGGTAAATATTCGCGTGACTTGTGGAGCCGTAAAGTGTAACACCCGATGAGAAACCTTCGCTGTCAAGTCCCACTCATTCCAGGGTATGACAGTGCTAGGGCTAAGCGGTAAGTGTGCAACTGTATCAAAGTCTGCTGGCACTTCCGCTGGCCATGATTGGCCCAGCCCTTGCCTATATCTGTCGTATCGATGACATGGAAGTTCGCGAGCCTGATTTTGGAGTTCTTCGTTCGGCATTTCTGCGTCAATCTCGCCCGCTGAGAACTTATCAACGAGGCTTGGGTCAAAAATTGGTGAAATTATCGGCAGCGAGCTCTCACTGAAAAGCGCCTTTGAGACCGAAGCATAATCTTTGGCAAATTGTGATAGAGTCTGGGCATCTGCAAAAGCATGCGTTATGCTGATAGAGATAGCTGTACTTCCGCAGGCGAATGTCGTGAATTGGATGACCACATTTGACGCATCAGGGTCTTGTGCCAAAGACAGAGGAGTTTGAGGGTAAAGTTCTTTTGATGGTACTTGAGAGCCGTCCCACGCTCTTGTGGAAGTCTTCCGTGACATTGGGTCTGGAAGGAAGTCCGAGAGCAACTTTGGAGAACTAGCTGTGACGAATAAAACCCCAATATCGGCAGAAGAGTTGAATATAAGCTCAACACGTCGATAGCGCTTTGTGTGACCTTCATTGGGCGAATATTTCGTATAAGTGGCACGGCCGCACCATTGAGGGTACGCATTCAAGGTCTTCGACAAAGCGGCTTTGAGATGCTCGGACGAGAGAGAGCACTTTGAATCCGTTGGAGGGTTGAAATACCAAATCGCTGCGCACCGTGTATAGAATGTGACACTACAGTCTATGATCGACAGGGGAACTGTCGTGGTTTCCCCTTTTCTTGATTCTGGGAAACAGGTCGTTGAAGATAAGACTTCAACGTCGAAGGAAAGAGTCGGCATGCTGGGAGGCCGCTATGTTTTCTTAAAGAGTGTTTTGCCTATTCATTGAGGATATAGATGTTTCGTTATTTTCTAGACAGAAAGAGTTGGCTATTGTGAATGCCAATTTGAAATATCGTCCTAATGTTGAAACCCTTGGTTGTGATAGATAGTCCCTGTTGTACATAAGTATTCTGGGCTATTGAGGTGGCAATATATAATTAAAATTGATAGGCTTCGACGAATAAATAAATCATGTATGGATGAGTCGAAATGACTGCGGCAAAGTAGAGAGAACGAAGATCTCAATTCGGAAGGTGGTCCAATGCGGTAGTGTTTCTTGGCACTGGATTTAATGCGTTGCTCCTTGCAAGTTGCAAGGAGCAAGGAGCAAGTTGTTCCAACACACAAGAATTTGACGTTGGTACCGAGTATTTCCGTCGGGTTTGTCTTCTCAAAGGGCTTTCTGAAATTTGCACACCCACCTAATTTTGAGGACTAGAATCTCTAATCGCCAAATATAAGAAGCTACTCACAGCTAGATGACGAGCATCCAAGAATCGATTTTGCATCGATTTTGCATCCATTTATTGCCCTGTTGTGCGTGAGAAAACGCCCTTTCAAGCCTTTACCAATCTTTTCCCCCTGGTCGGTTGATCCCGACATCCCTCCGCTTGCTGGCTTGAAGAGTATATGATTGCAAGATAGATACCCCTCGCTATGTTCAGATCCCATTGGCGCTGCTTGCATCGATTACACCGGTCGATATACGATACAACCAATTATGTCCACACAGCCACCTCGCGCACATCTCCCGAGTCCCGCTGTATAATATTTCCATGGCTTCCGTCGCGAACCTTGGGAGCAGTAACGCTGTAGAACACTCGCAAATATGGGCCAATGTGTGTTCTTGAAAGCAGTCTCGTCGCCATACTCCCTTTCCCCCATCTCGACGGGTCGGCGCAAAGTCCTCTCGTGCCTGGTGGCAAGGCCGTCGTTCGTTCGTAGGAAACCCCCAGGTCTTCAGAAACAAAGGTTCTCGTAAGCGATTGTTTAGATGGCTGACCGAGAAATCAAGTGGTGCTTCGAGAGGAGGTTTCTAGATAATTAGAGTTTGATTGGAAGAAATAACAGAAGTTTGTTGAGCACGAGTTTTGCTCTGCTGAAGTTCTTTTAGGGGCATAATTCTGAATCATGATGAGTGTGGCCCCTTGATGGCGGGGAAGGTAGAAGCACGTATCGAAAACATTGTGTTTGATGTTCAGGGGCTGGAAGTTAATTCGCGTTTGAACTTTGCACAAGCACAAACGCAAGCCTCGGTTCATTTTAGGCGAATCCCCTAAGTCTTCGTTGAATTTCTTCGCTTACCCAACACTTGCTGTAGAATGCATTCTTTACGTAAATGTCAAGATCCATCCATTATTCTCCCTCTCATTCTTCCCATTCAGTCCACCCCATATTATCACCGAGCTATTATCAAGGTCACCAAGTGCTGCACTAGCAAACCAGCCTCGCTCTCCGGGGACAAGCTTGTGGATATCCTCTCCTTCAACACCCTCGGCATCAGATACTGCGACCTGACTCCATTGGCCTTCGCCGGTCTCTCTTCCCAAAGCTTGCCAAGTGGCATCTTTGAAGCTCGCTGCGGTCATGCCTTGTGGAGGAGCTTGGAAAGTCCATACATCGCCCCAAAACTTGCCGGCCCCGTCATGGCCTTCGCTAGATGGATCCCGCTCGCCCATTATTAGGATGAAGTATTCGCGGCCCATGCCAGTGGTGATTGCTTGCAGTCCAGCCACACTTCGATTGCCAGGGCAACTCATGTTTTCCTCTTTGAAGTTGAGAGTCTGCCATGCTCCCTTGGAGACAATTCCTACTTCTTCGGCGTCACCTGGCGAACAGAATTGGTCCAGGCCCAGCTCGAGGTAGTCTAGTTGACCACCTTCCTCGCCTTCGCCATTGAAACCCCCGTATCGATAGATTCTTTGTTTTGAGACCACAATCGAGCTGCCGCCTCTCGGTTTACCGGGTCCAGCAGGAAACTCTTTCCATGTCCGGCTTCGCACATCAAATCCCCAGAGATCGCCTGTTCGGCCACTATTAGGGCAACCAGCGTGTATAAAGAGCGTTCCGTATCCACCTTCTTGCTCATCCGTCTGCGCATTCGCAGCAATTTTTCCTATTCTTGGTTCTTCCGTGGCATTGTCAATCTTGATAGGCCTCATATTTCCTGGTTGTGGCTTCTCGATGGCAACGCTGGAATGATACGATCGAGCTGCTGGGTAAGGCGTTCCTGGCACAGGGTCGAGGTAGGTCCACGCATCAACTCTAGTATTGTATATCCAGACTCGACCATTCTCCTCCAATGGCTTCATATCCTTCCCTCCTCTGCCGCCAAATACAAGTATCCTCTCACCGATCACTGCCGCAGTCTGTCCAACTCTCTTCTCTGGCACTTCTCCCCCAGCGATTTCTGGTTTTGCTGGAATCGCCCGGTAATCGGCTGTCGTGACGCTGCCAGATGGCAATGTGATAATGTGCATATCATTGTCGACTGGCTCTCTAGGATTGATCTCTCCCCCGAATACGTATGCTCGACCTGCGATGATTGAGAGGGAGTGTGAGGAGCGGGGTAGAGGTGGGCCGTCGATTCGATTCCATTTCGCCTTCAGAGGATGCGTATTTTGCGCAAGGCCGTGAGCGATCTTTCCCACAGTGGCTCCTATTTCCATCATTTTGGCGACGTGCAAGAATCTTATCAATGGTCAGACGAGAATCGTTTGTTGTGCCGAGCTGGTTGTATCGAGCTGAACCAGAGACACGAATAACAAAAAGCAGCCCACTTCACGCATACGTCAGAATGACAGGGATTATCCTTAACAGCACCACCTTGTGAGGTTGACAAGGCTTGAAGGTCCGAGGCTTACCCGAAGAAATCCAGCCCTTCCGGCGAACGAGAGGTAAAGACAATACAACATCTAGAAATGCTTGCTAGGAGTAACTCAATACGGGTCCTGCCCGCAAAGAGGGTATGCACGAATCCGAAACCCTTCCATCCTCCTATACGAATACCCTTCGCATCCTCGCCGTCGAATGCGAGATT
Source organism: Amylocarpus encephaloides (assembly GCA_019669835.1). NCBI lineage: Eukaryota > Fungi > Ascomycota > Leotiomycetes > Helotiales > Amylocarpus > Amylocarpus encephaloides. The sequence continues at coordinate 14,748 of MU251714.1, forward strand.
CCAATCCGGCAGGCCGAGATACGGCAACTACGGACGCCGCTCCAGCAGATTCGACCCAGACGCCGCGCGAAGAGCGCGACCACTTCTCACAATCGATCAAGTCGGACGCGTAGCTGACCATGGCGGTACAAAAGTGATCGGAGTTGTGGTGGTTGTGGGCGGTGTTGTATTCTACTACAGCCATCAGGAGATAGTGCCGGTGTCTGGGAGACAGAGGTTCAACTGTTTCAGCGATGAGTCCGTGGAAGGGGAGGGGGCGTTAATGTATAAGAAGATTATGATGGAATACCAGGGTGCAATTCTGCCGGATTGGGATCGTAGGTCGAAGATGGTACACAGGGTTATGAGTAGATTGATACCTGCGAGTGAGATGGAGCATGTGGATTGGGAGGTTCATGTCATTGACTCCCCCGGTATGTGATCTTACAGCCCAGGACAACCGAATCTGACTTTTCAATAGAGATGAACGCATTTGTCATCCCCGGTGGTAAAGTCTTCGTCTTCAGCGGAATCCTCCCAATTGCCAAAACCGATGATGGTCTAGGAGCGATATTGGGACACGAAATAGCGCACAACCTCGCTCGACATGCCGCTGAGTCGATGTCCTCCATGGTCCTACTGGAGCCTGTACGTTGGATATTCATCTCTCTTGATGTGATGGGAATCACCGGTGGACTCGGGCGGATTCTCGGGGACATAGCCTTAAACTTTGGCCTGATGAGACCAGCATCAAGGAAGCAGGAGAGCGAGGCGGATTATATTGGTCTCATGATGATGTCCAAGGCATGCTACGAACCAAGTGCAGCCGTGGGAGTTTGGCAGCGGATGGAGAAAGCACAGGCTGTCGAAGTGCCTGCGTGGCTCTCAACTCATCCTACAGTGAGACCCTACATGACAAGTTTGAACGATGCATGCTAACCCGACGAAGAACGCAAGCCGTATCGAGAAAATACAAGAGTGGCTTCCAAAAGCCGAAATGGCGCGAGAAGAGAGTGGTTGTGCGGCTACATCTTTGCAGGCTCGAGCCTTTGCAGATGTGCTGGGCGGATGGCGTGGATTTGGTGAGATGCACTGAAAGGCAAGTTAGAACTTAGTACGGAGGTATACCTGACGTAGGTATACTGTACGTAGGTAATGATTGATGAGGCAAAGGCAACGAGGAGTACGGACGGACGTACGTAATACGGAGTATCTAATTCTTTCGGCCTCATCTCCGGCTCCGCGGTTCGATCGCCATCAAGCGAGCAACCCCTACCCCCAGGTAAACGCATGTTAATTGTGGGTAATTAGTCGGGGCTCCTGTAATTAAGGAGAATATAGGGTTACGCACTCATTGGTTCCCAGGAAACCCCTTGTCACGAGTGTCCATAGGTATAACGTACAGTACGGCGTATAATAAAGGTCTTGTAGTGACAGCATGGACCAAGGACCCATAATTTAACATTCATTCAGGGGGGAGCACGAACGTACTGTCTACTCGAGTACTCCGTACTGTTCGCGAGTATAGTATGGAGGTAAATTACAGAGTACGCTGTACAGTAGTGGTACGTTGTACAGTACTGGTACTGTACATGTACTCCGTACTGTACGAACTATCTTGCCCGCAGTCCTCGCTCCACCAATCACAGATACGCGATTGACCTCCCACGTGCGGACGCCACCATTAAAACAACGGGCATCCGAGAAGGCTAGAAGAACCTCAGGCAGCCAGGCTTCCATTAATCCTTGCAGGTCCCTGCATATTCAAGTTCTGTCGCCTGACGGCAGAGACGACGCGCATCCTCGCCCCTTGCCGCTCCCCAGGCCGATAACGAGGAAAAGCATCGTGAAGTTAAAATCTAGCCGCTTCCTGTCTTTTCCCCTTTCTCGAAGTTACATGTTTTTTCCCCACGACTGCATATTACTTCGAGTACATACGTGAGATTATTTAGGCAAAAGCCTGCGTTCGTTCGTTACCACTCGGTTCCCTTCTCGATTGGTGCGAAATTAACAGCTTTGAGCAGCCAAGAATCTTGTGAAGAATAGCCACGCCCGCCATTCACGTCGAGCCTTTCGTTTGAGAAGCACGATCGCCAGATCGATTCCTCCATATTTCAAGACTTCAAGCTATTCCTTCCCTCGATCACCATCCACGACGAAGATGGACTTCTATTCTGGGAATTTAGCGTCGACAGAGACGTCGGGGATTATCCATCGAGGACCCTTCTCATGGCCATACCCACAAAACCCCCAATCTCCATTCTGGGGACCGCCAAACTCAGCTGCAAAGTACGTGGACACTCTTCTCCTAATGTAGAGGGAGTTTGAGGCTGACTTTGAAAATTACAGCTTTTGTGAAGAGGTACGTTGTTCAAATCGCTAAGCCGAGGTACGAAACCTTGGAACGATGGAAGACTGACGGGGTGGTGGCATACCAGGACTACATCATCACGAGTTATATTGCCGAGTTTGTTAATACTTTGACGAATTTGACGTATAGTAAGTTCGCGGATGAGCTTCTTTGCTTTATTGCTCTCCAAAATGTCAAATATCCTAGTTCACATCCTCATCGCGTCACCTGACACGGCTCGCGGTACACGAACCTTAGTTTTCTGGATGTCGAAGATCATCTACTCGGGTACTTAATTGTCTGTCGATTGCCCAAGAGATTAGGTCAAGTTCTCTGGACGGGGTAGGAGAACACCCTATACGTTCCTTTTCTCGATAGGATATGGAGACACGGTGGTTATATGTAGTAACCTAGTGCCTGCATGTACACAGACTTCTGACGCGCACTTTCGCAAAGACCGAAAAACCGGAACTTGGGCTAATGTTTTTTACGCAGTCTTTTATGCCTATCAGGGCATGAGAAAGAACTCGAACCGTCCTGATGCTCTTCTGAGAAATCTGCCTTACTTGGGCTTAGCAAGCGTCGGGATTGGGTCTGGACTGTTCCATTCAACCTTGAAGAATTATACGCAATGGGGTATGTTGGTCTGAATCTCGTTCTCTCGGCGTTGTCCTGACTCCTAATTAGGCGATGAGCTCTCCATGCTTGTAGCCACGGCTACCGTTCTCCATCGACTTTTCACATTCGACAAATCCTTGGCCTACACAGCTGTCTATGGTACCATTGGCACTGCTCTCATGGTTGCATTCATCACCTGGCATTGCATCACCGATGAACTGATTATGCACTCTGTGGTATTCGGTAAGTATCTCACATTCTTCATTCCCCTCCATAGTGGAAAGCCGGACACTCACATACCTGTCAACAGCTATCATGATTGCAATTGTGGGAGTGAAGACTCACTCTATGATCGGCGCTCGTGTGACCGATCCAGCCGTACAGAGGGATGTAAAATCACTTAGCATATGGGGAGGTGGTATGTTCCCCCATTCTCATATAACCCAAAGTCCCCATGAACATCACCCGCTAACTCAAAAAGTCATTTTCATTGGCGGCTTCGGGATCTGGAACATTGATAACGCAACCTGTGGCATCTTAACAACAGCCAAACGCACCATTGGAATGCCATGGTCCTTCGTATTGGAACTTCACGGTTGGTGGCACGTCTGCACTGGCGTTGGTGCTTATATCTGTAGGCGAATCCCCTGTACACCACATCTCCGTCTCGCCTTACTAACAATCTCATGAAGTCATCGCTCTCGTCGAGTACCTCACATCCGAGGAAGCAGGACAGTCTCTGGGATCTCGCTTTGCTTGGCCTGTTGGCTATTTCATCACTGGACGCAGCAGCGACGTAAAAGAAAATCGGAATCGGAATCAGAAGTATTCGAATGGCAAGAGCTCTGAGATGACCAATGGGAATGGCGCTACCAAGATCACTGAGAACGGGTATGCGAATAGCAATGAGAACGACCATGGCTGCGCTGGAGGTGCGAGGCAGAAGAAGACTTGTTAGGTGGTCTTTTCTCACTTGACCGCTGATTTTGATTCTGCATTTGTTATACTGCGATGTTTCTATTAGGACGCGTGCTAGCTCGATATGTAGCGTGCTAATTATCCAATGAGATAGCATGATATTTTCAGTCATCATCTTCCCTCACACTAAGGGGAATCCAGTCAACCTCCTCACGCTCGAGCATAGCGTATTCTCCATGCTCTAATCTATTTCCAAATATTCGATTTGATCCTTCTATTCTGAAGCAAATAGCAACTTTGCATGTCTAGAACAACATAGGGGAATAACGTCAAATATCTCAAGGTTATCGAAACAATTTCTTCAGCGCCAGGCAATACGCTATCCAGTGGAGATCTCAAGTAACCCGATTGTGCATGACGACAAGTGGGGTGCAAACCCTTTGCACCCCATGTCCATTTTATGTAAGCAAGCGATCCAATAGTAGATCGCAGCGCTGAAGTACTACTCAGAGGAACAGATATCCAGCTCCTAGTGGAATCAAGTTGAGTCATCGTCTAGTGGTCGCTAGCGCCAACTACTCCGCTTACACCTTTCGAATTCAATTCACCCTCGGAAATAGCGTTCCATCTTACACGTCAAACGCTTCTTTAATCTTCCTTGACACACAAATGGTGAGCACAATTCGAAAAGGAAAACCAAGAAAAGGCTACCTTGAAAGCTACGATGAAAGACCACTCAACTGTAGAGAAAATACCTCTACCGCAAAAAGCCAGCGCCGAGGTGATGGCGCACCGCAAGATCAAGCCGCTGCGGAAGAGCAGAAGAATGAACAGAAGTCCAGAAACACCATTTGCGTCCTCGAGTACCGGTAATACAAACATGGCGTCGGGTGCTAAGCCGAGAGAGGTTCTCTGTCGGCTCCAACTGCGAGGTGCGTGTTTTTGATGGTCATAGAACCTTCAGATCGATATCATCTCTAACATTCTCCAGACGAACATGGAAACCTCACGACTTCACGGGACAAAACAGTCTCAGCAATATCGATTCCGCTCTCCGTATCCGCTGGGCAAGTCGCATCAAAGATAACGTCCTTGAGAACGCGAAACACCCAGAGAATAGATATTTCCACAACGGCTTTAATCTAACTCTCGCTCTCGACGGCACCGTGGTCAAAGCCGCCCAGTCAACATCCTCCACAGATCCATCCCATCTCTGCTATACCCCCTGCGCTACCGCGCGACGGTACCTCTGGCTGTCCTCGGGTCCATCGGCTCCGATCCGCAGATGAAAGCCGATGTCTTCGCGCTTGGCTCCCTCCTCTACCTGCTTATCACAGGCAAGGAAATCTTCTCTGATGAGGCAGATGAAGAGGTAGAGGATTGTTGGTATGGCGGGGCGTTTCCTGAAGATGTTTGGGGACTGAAGGCTGCGGAGTTTATACTACATTGTTGGTGTCCGGGATACACAGAGTCTGTTAATGGTATGTTCAATTGAGCCCAGAGAGAACAAGTGTGGTATTACGGGATGTACGCTGATGGTTCAAAAGTACCACGAAGACCAGCACCTTCGATTCTGAACTCCCGGTTCTACGCATTCCTAGACTTCCTCCAAGTCACAGGTGTTACCACGCCCGTTGTCACACTCATCGTCGGCCCTATCATACGTGCAATCAGCCTTTCATACCGTCGCCATCATGCTAAAACAAATCGCCCGACTGCTTTCCCCACTAGCACCAACATATCCCTCATAGAATGCTCCACTGGCCGTATGGGTTGGAAAGTCAGACTCCTTGGAATAGCAGGGATTTTGCTTGCGATTATCACAGGTGTGGTGAAATACTGGGTTTATAGGCCGAAGAAGAAGGGTTTGAGTTTTAGTCCTGAGGTTGTGAAGGAGAGGCTTGTGGTGGAGTGGGACAGGTATGTTAGGGAGGCGGTGGAATATAATGTTGTGAGGGGTGTGCGGGAGAACGCTTGATTTGGGACTGGGTATTTTCCTTTCTACGCAAGTTTCCGGCAAGGGTACGATTGTATGAGGCTTAGATCAGCTTGTTTTCTCTGGGAAAACGCTTGGATAAATAGCTATCTGTAAACCTCATGCCGACGTACAGCGATTAGCTTCCTAAAATATCTCCGCGCAGCCAAAATAAATACAGAACAAGGCTTTTACTACAGTTTACTTTTAAAGGCATCGAAACATTCGTTTCAGGCATTCATAGAAAGATCTACATTATGCTCTTTCTCGATGCCAGTCTACACAACCATCCCAAAACATGCGGATCATTGAGGTGACCTTTCTTTACATTCCTTCTCTCCCGTTCATCAGCCCTCCTTCATTACTCATACCCACATAGAAGTGAGGATACGCTAGTCTCTATTCAATGCCCGAGAATCAACCCCCCCCCCCCCCCCCGAGGGAATGTGCCAGCCCTAGGTCTCTAGGCGAGCCCTCTACGAGAGTCCATCGATACTGACAGCCAGCGAGCCCATTTGGATTTAGTAAAACAATACTAAAATAATATTATTATTTCTTAGAGCCTGTTTGGATTCGCTAAAATAATACTATTATAATAGATCCGACCGAGTTTTAGTGTTTTAGTAATATGTATACCACACGTAACTTAGTTAAACCTCGGTGTATCTAGACAGGAATCATTGTCGTAGGCGGAGTAGTCATAATATCATCCCTCGCGGCGACCCCTACTCTAGGAATCCTCCGCTTTGGAGCTTTCGGTCCTGGAACTGGCACAATTACAGCAGCCTGGCAATTGGCCTTAGTTGTGATTCAAGCTGGTAGTGCATTTGCTTGATGCCAGGGAATTGCAATGGGAGGTGCGTCTACAATTTTGATAGGTGTAGGAGTTGTTGTGGCTGGTACATGACGAAAGAAGGCGGAGAATGCAAAAGAAGACAAAAAGGCCGATCCTGTTAAGTTGAAGACTGAGTACTTGAAGATTTGGGGAGAGCAGAAGTGCTGCATTGCGCCAGAGTCGGAATGAGTTATGGGAAACGCAAAGTTGTAGAACGAGAAACTTGTTCTTAGCTAAAGTAGCGTTGGCCAACTAGTTTGACGGGCGATATTTCACATATGTATTTATGATTGAAAGGGAAGCAGCGGCAGCGAATACAGTCTCCACGGCAGAGGGCCAGCAGAGCGTCATATGTTTCTGCGGAAGAATCCCATTACTTTCTGCCAAAACACATGAACGATGAAGGTTCTTTTATATGCTCTGTTCACACCTTAGCGACTATCAAATCTAATCCGTTCATATTCCATCTATTTCGCTTCCAACAAAAGAAACTCCACAGCCACACAAATGCTCCATATCATACAGATCTACCCATTAAAATATCTCAACGCATGCCTCGCCATTTATCCTTCATACCTACCAACATTTCCTTCCGAAACCCCGAATGAACCTCCCATCCCATGCATTCAAGCACGGCCTCACATGAGAGGCGAAAGGCTGTCCTGATTTCGATGCCCCTTCTGATTCTCCGAGTCTGAGGGGTCAACAGCACCCATCATAACCGAATCTTCAACAAGTTGAGTCCCAAACACGTTCCCGGCATGCTTGAAATGGAAGAGAACCTGGACGAAGAACATAGGAAGCGTGTCGAACACATACACGTACACTTCCCTGGTCTGCAGTTCCCCATCTCGTCCCAACCCAAATTCGAAAAGTCGGAAGATGCACCGAAAGATAACAAGCCCCGCGCCGAGAAGAAGCAGGGCGAGAAGACCATACCAACTCTCCTTCCCCCTGGCACTAGGAATCGCCCCCGGATATTGCTTCAACATGCGAGCACGGAAAGTAATCGCTATGACTAGAAAGAATCCGAAGAAAGCAAGCTGCGATGCAAGACCGATCATCATGATAGTCTGACCGATCGAGGCCAGGTTATCTGAGCTCATCATGCCACCACCAGCCATCTGTACCACGAACGAGATGACATCGCCCGTGACGAAGATCTTCGTGACCCATTGAGGGCGGATAATGGATGCCGAGGGGTTGTTGACGAAGATGACGAGGCGCCCGAAGAGCATGTACATTGTTGCGGCGTAGAGGGAGGGCGCGAGCATGATGAGGAGGAATTGTATAGCGTAGATGCCGGTGTTGTGAGGGGATCTTGCGGACATGTAGCGGACGATGTAACCGATGGTCATCACTGTGGGTTTTGGTTAGAATGGATGCTCTTTTGTTAGACATTAAGGATTGAAACCCGTACACCACCCTGAGACTTTTGAGAGAATCAAGCTAGATAGGCCTAACTAGGACAAGAGAAGAGCTTTAATTCTCTTGTCCTAGAGAGATCCCTGAGATTCAGGGTGCGTGGAGGTTTGCCGTGCAGTCTTTCAACCGGCGATAGAATAAAATGTTAAGGAGATAGGGGGATTCCGTACTAAATGCACCAACTAGCAAAGCTGAGTAAAACCAAGTCTTCTTTCTTATCATGATCACTAGGTGAATAATCGTACTGATCCCAAATAGGGCAGCGCAAGCGAGAGAAAGGCTTTGGTTTGGCTCATAGTGGTAGAGCTGAAATTCCTCTGTAGAATTGTTGGAACTCATTGTAGATTTGGTGTCGTGTTGTCTCTAACGTTTCGTTTGGCGTAAAGAAAAGGCGGCAGCTTGTAACGGTGATTGGGACGTCGAAGTGTTGTAGAGAATGTATTAGGTGCTTATCCGAGAAGAGAGAAGCGAACTATGATCTGTGATGAAAGAACAGAGAGAGGTCGAAGCATCAATATATAACACCCCCCCAAAAACCACATAAACAACATCAGCCTCCCCGAATACGCAATTCCCCTCAAGAAGCGCGACGACTCGCAGCATTCTGTATAATTAAAATCGTCCTGCAATACGCCAAGTGCCCAGCCGAGGCAGGTTTAAGACGTAGAATGGACGAACTCCGTATACGAAGCCATCTGATTGCACGACCCGGGATCCTGTAGATTTATCAGATTAAGCGGAAGCTTCTTGCGGCGTGTGCCAAGCGCTGACGCACATACTAAGGTTAAGCGAATACGTTAGGGGGCTGACTGGGAACACCCAGCGGAGTTATGCCACAATGGCTCGGTGGTTCGCGAACGATATCCAATGATGCAGAGGTCGCTACGGCAATTCTTCATGAATGCATGGTTATGAGCCCTTATGATGTTTAGATGGCGTCGGGTTAGAGAGACCAGCATGAATTTTGCAATGGATAGTATAGGCTTCATGCTGATTGACCGAAATCGATTCGCGTTCGTTGTCACGCTCGAAAGCACAATTGACCAACAATTGGCAAACACACTGCCACATAGTTATACGCATTTTTGGGGCGTTTTGAGTCTTCAACATAAAGGAGGTACCGAGGCGCGATCCACTAATACCAGCTCCATTGGCCGAGTTCCTTGACTTAAATGGTGATTCTACTTGAATTTCTACCATCATGACAAGGGGCCATATGTTGAGGGAAAAGAGTTTTCGCCCAAGTGACAGTAAGAACAGAGGTATTAATCTTGCGTACTGTACACCGTGTACTCGAGTGCATTGATTGTCTAGTTGCTTCATGGATAAATTCTCTTTGTTAGGGACCGAGAATCAAGCATGTTGTTCTGAACCGAATAGAACAAATGCCGAAATTTTGGAATTCCAAGCCAGGAAATCAAGCCTAGGGTCCCTGACATCATAAACTGGGAGTATATTGCAGAAATCCATGGACAACTCACTCCATTCGGATGTACCCTCGTACCTTACTCCTACGATGACCTCAGAAAAGCTCGATCAACTCCCAAGGCGCATCCTCAAACCACGAGAACCGCCACTGGTTTTTCGTCTTCAACGCCGCGGACGAGCCATAAGTATCCGTGGAATGTATCATGCCGATCCGTCGATAAGCCTTGTACACTTCGTCGCTTTGCATCTCGGCCTTGGTCATAGGCTCAATAGCCAACCCGTGCCAGTTATTGTTATCTATATCGACACACAAGCACTTAATCTCGACAATCTCAACAGCCTCCGGTAGGGCGTTCATGCCTGGTGCATCTTTGGATCCAGAAAGGTCAGCGACCTGGTCCTCCGCCGGCGTAGCGGCTGCAACACGTCGCCGTATCGCCTCTCGAAACCGCGGCCATTCCTCCTTCGTAGATTCCCAGGCCTCCCTCCATTTCTAGTGCTCGTAATCAGGATACAACGTCCCGACCCACTTCTCCTCTCCCGCAGCGAAGATGTTAAACCGCATATTCCCACCCCCCTTATTCCGGCCCAGGATATACGCGGTTTTAACTCTACCTCTTGCCTTCAGACTCCCGGATCTCACGGCGCCGAAGGGATTCCGTCCAGCGAGTTCTACTTTGATGTCGTGGATCTCCAGTCTGCATTTCCCTGACGCGGATTTGATGATGGGGAGGAGATGGGCGCCTTGTTTCATGGTGCGGGTTGCTTGTGCTGTGATGGAATATATGGGGCTGTCGGTTGAGACCCAGGACCATGATGGGCCACAGTATATAGGGAGCTTAGGAGCGAGGAACGCAGGAGTGATGGTGCTGGGTTGGTAACTTGTGATACGCCAAGTGAGACCGATGTGGATGTCATTTTTCAACAATCCAGCGACGTAGTTATCCCCATGATTACCGAAGATCCAGTTCGCCACCCCTAACAGTGCTGGCAGCTTGTCAGTCGGTTGCGTTAGCTTTCTCTCCGTGTAGTTTTGTACCACTTGATACCACTTCCCAGGGTCAAACTCTTGCACTTGCCGTCCAAACGGCGACAATTGGCTCTTGGGAAAATTACGATGTAGCCCCTTATCTTGCGTAACTGCATCCGCCGCCACGTTCTCAAAGTATAAGCCACTATTACACTCCCAATACATCCTATATGGACCGAGAAACATAAGTCGTGGTGCGAGTAGGTACTCCTGCAGAATCCACGCTCGCTTGTCAAGAGGCGAGACTCGTTCGTCATCCTGCAGTTCAGGGACGTTTCTAAACCGGCCGAAGCGCGGGTAGTGTTCCCAGAGCCTGAAAGTTGCATGCTGTAGCTCGCCTTGAGAGTTTGTGTATGACCAAAGATGCGGATGTGCGAAAAATGGCGTCCGCGGTTGTAAGAAGCTGGCATGACTGTTGGCTGCAGTAGTACCGCATATATTCACCGTGGAGTTCTTATATATACTTGCCATCTTAATACATTCGATTTCCCAGTCCTCGGTGGAATTTTGAATAATACATAAGGAGTCAATCTAAAGGTATTGCAAGTCCAAATTTTTAGTTGTGATGACTGCATCTTGGAAAGTCTTTGGCATCGTGGACAACGGTATTGTGGTGGTATGTTCAGATATGTTTTCGAGAGTTGTAGTAAGTGGTCGTGTCTTGCCCCAACAGTGGCTTGAGGTGGTATATCGACCCCTGAGTGCTCCTGAGATTACCAGGCGAGGTTCCTCGCTTGCAGTGGCTCCCACATCGATGACTCGGGTTGGCAAAATGGGCGACTGGGGATCCTCAGCGGCACAGATTTCATGGCGGGAAGTACACTCTCGGATCCAATTCCGTGCAACGCCGAAATCTGGTTCGGGGTTGAGTTCAGTTTTGAGTAATCTTTCGTCTTTAGAGCCTGCTACCGTTAGTAGAACTCACTAGGTAACCAATTTTCAGCTTTGCCACATACCACGACAATTACTAATGATGAAATATGACCATATAGATCCCATGGGAAACTCAAACTCATAACACACTACAGTGACCTTTCCACTATCCCAAACCGGTTTCATCATTCCCGCCGTCGTCGTACCAGTTAATACTTCCCCAAATTTCTCATATCCCACTCTCAAATCGCACTTCTGAAGTTCGCAATAAGTCTTCAGCAGGCCACCAATGAACATGATACATATCTCACACCCAGCAGTGACCGAGTTTTCTAGACCAGCAAAGGTAGCCTGGTGCTGTGTTCCATCATTTCCTATGATGAGATCTAGGTTCAGCTTAGAGCATAATTGACACAACTTCATCGGTACAGTATCTTCAGAGAGATGTGAACGTGCATTCACGAATGCCAGCGAAGCAACTGCGGCTGATCTTTGGCCTATATTAGGGCTAAGGTTCATCAAAGTGTCGTCTCTGCTCCCACTTTGGGCGAAGCCCGGAAACCCAGCCATGTTGATTCAGCAAGTGCCAAGACGAAAGGCAGGAGTGCCCTCTCCAAGTCCTAATCAAACTTCTGCTTCAGCAAGCTGAAACATTTGGGCTTGTACTATGATGTATTTCAACACGCTTGTGGCGTCTTCAGTTCTTTGCCATTGGGCCTCTACGAAATTCGAGACACGTGAAAAGTTGGTTCTACGGTCGCTAGAACGGATAAAGAGAAAGAAAACATTGGAGAGGAAATTGCAGAGAGGCACCGGGATATATATCGGAGAGGAAGCCCACTCTTCTCTCTACTGGTCCATTTACGATGATTGCCCTCAAGCAAGGACCCTCATCGTAGAAAGTTGTCCTTCTAACTGTATGGGCGAAGGTTAAAACTCTACGTACACCTAGGCACTGTCCTCGGAATCGTGCCTAGTGTCTTGTCCAAGGAAGAGTATATATCGTTCTCTTACTCTATCCAGGACATTTGAGAGCATTCCTTAAAAATTTAAAGACATAGCGGATTGTGCTAAAATATCTAGGGGAGTTAAGGGGCAGTGTATAGAGTTTTGACCTAACTTCGTAAGGCATTAGGACCATTAAAGAACAGTTCACGTTGCTGAAGGCTCAAGGTAATGGCAAATGTGACTTTCATTGATTCATTATAAAGAAGCTAGCCTGCCTCCATGCTACTTGCAAATAGTTGTCTATCGTACAATCGTGGTATCATTCGTCCCCTTTTCATCAAAGCAAATATGAAAAAAAGACCGTATCCAGTTTGGCTCAAATACCAGAGTGCTTCTCCTGGTGGGACACAACACTATGGCGTCGAGCTCGATCATGGGAATCATCGTTGTGCAAGACCTCAGGCTCACCCTGGTGTTTGGCGAAAACACTTGGGGGAACTTGAGCGGCGTCATGAACATCCTTGTGGGCGTATGCTGGGTTCTCACTGTCTTGCTATTAGTGAATTGGTTCTAATAGGGGCAAGGTTTGTGAACTTGGGGCGGTAATAAAAGGAGTAATGTACCCTAGGGTTTGAGGCACCTACGAGTGTGTCTTGTTACCAACATATGTCTTGCTTCCATCACGGTCAGAATCGACACGGGGGTCAATCTTATTGAGGAGGTCGGCGTTGTGGGGACCAGCAGTGTTTTGAGCAGTGCCGCTGCCAGCAGTAGCGTGACTACCATGAGCGCCCAAAATACCTGCGCCAGCACCAGTGGTAGTAGCTCCATGACGGTTGCCACGTCCATCGAGGTCGGAGTCGACACGGGGGTCAACCTTGTTGGCCATGTTGGAGTTGTGAGGTCCAGCGTTTGTAGAGTGACTGATGCCTCCCGTGGTGCCGGTATGAGTACCGTGGGTGTTTCCGGCGTGAGTACCGGTCAAGCCAGATCCTGTTGTGTGGGTGTTGTGAGTTCCGGTCAAACCAGAACCAGTTGTGTGGGTGTTATGTGTGCCCGTTAAACCTGAGCCTGTTGTACCATGTGTGTTGTGAGTGCCGGTCAAGCCAGATCCAGTTGTGTGGGTGTTGTGAGTTCCGGTCAAACCAGAACCAGCTGTACCGTGGGTTGCATGAGTGCCAGCCAAACCGGAGCCAGTCGTACCGGTTGTGTGGCCATAACTAGTTCCTCCAACCCCTCGGGATCCGTCAAGATCAGAGTCGACGCGAGGGTCAGCAGTGTTGACGACACGGGAAGAGTGAGGACCAGCAACGCCTTCGGCAGTACCAGTATGAGTGGTGCCTGTGGTTGTGCCGGTGGTGTGGTGAGTACTGGTGGTGGTGTTATCTGAGTGGAGGGCGTTTTTGACTTTGTTGACAATACCGGACATGATTGCGGTGGGTTGTATGAAGGTCAAGTTGAAATGTTCTTGGAGTTGATTGATTGTTTATAATGAAGAGGTTAAATGCTTTGGAAGTGGATGTGATTGAGAACTAAGGTTGTTGTATGATGGATGAAAAGATTGTAACAAGGGAGACGGAAGGAAGGTTTATATACCTACAATTTCCCCTTTGGCAATACCAAAACCTGTTTTGCTCTCGATGTTCGCACATCTCAACTGCACTATTCCTCCCGATCTACACAATATCTACACAATATCGAAATATAGAGAAACCCAAATAGAAGATGCCGAGTGAAACAAAGCCAACGAGCATTGATTCAATTCGTCATAGCTAACCGAACGAGTAGTGAGGATACCCCCCTTGCATACAAATGCTCGTCGATTGGTGGGAGATCCTGCATTGAACTAAAAGCCCTTGCGTCATGGCAATCGTCAAGAGCGGGCCAGACGTCATGGCAATTTATTATTAGCTGTGGCTCAGTCCAGGGTTCAAGATGTGGCTACAAGGCCAACCAATCCGTTCACGTTTGTCCGACGATCTTGGCATCAGGTATGGCTGATGACTGTGGCGAGTACGCTACTGTGACTTGTAAGAGCCCCCCTTCGGCAGTCGATTGACAGATCTGCCCTGGGATCAACAACCTCACTTACAGGTTTGGACGGTGCCAACCCGTTTTTGTGTCGTTTCTGCCGCGTAAGCCACAAAAACGGGATAATCGTGCCCACATCGGCGCCATCTGCAGAGATCTAGATCGTACTTTGGACTTGCGACTCAGGTGAGATGACGTTGCCGATAATCTCAATGCGTTGGATTGGATGTGTTCTCAAGTTGTCCGGGTACAGCAGGACTAGAAGCCTACGTGAAACATAAATGCCAACCCAAGCTTTACTCGTGCAGATTCTTGATGCCCAAAGATCATGGTCCGATTTAGTGCTGTACTTGATCAATCATGTTCTTCTTTGTTGAAGATTGACTCGTGGGCTGCCGATTGCTTCTGTGGAGTCGGTGTGGTTATTGTGATCATCTGAAGATCCTGAGCTGTTCCTTGAGTCTTTTGAATACGCGTACCCTTTTCCTTGCTTCCAAAGCTGACGTAAGGTATTCTGGTCCTCTTATTTTTTCAGGCAAAATCCAAACCTCCATCAACGAGCTTATTGTGAATGAATTGTTATTGCACCCTTGGGCTTCCTATTCATCTTAACCCTTATTTTCCATTCACAGTCAAGGGGGAGGATTATTGAGGCTCTTGATCAAACTCCTCGTGTCTATTGTCTGAGCCACTCCATTTCCGTGCGTCTTCCACCTCCTAGAGCGCAATTGTATGAAGAACAAATGCCCATGCTCTTACAGCAAAGGAGTCGTTTCTGAGCCCCCGAAAAGCACGTTGATTTAATCTTTAGCTGATTAAACGCAAAAAGCAATCTCCGTATACGCCTTGAAGGGAAGTAGAATCGAAAAGCGTTTGAAGGTAAGAGGGACGATGTGCATACATCGCAGCACTCCAACAAGAGTGAGTGGGCCGACTCCTTCTCTATCTCGGATCAGCCTCAGCCGGGCTATGGTCGCCATATGCCGTCATACGATGGCAATTTTCAGGGACATTAGAATAGCGGGAACCCTCCGCCTCAAGGAGAACATCTGTCATACAACCAGAACGTTGGCCAGCAGAGCAGCGACTCCACTGGGCCTTGGCACATTGAATTCTAAGCTCCTCACCAAGGTCCAAAGTTGTACTGTACAGTCGTCAGCCGCAGCCATACAACGGAAGGGATCCTTGCAACTGTACATATCGAGTTGCGCCCGAACAAGTTACATTCCAATATGGTTCCGTGCCGGGTTATATGAGGTGGGAGTTGCACCACGACCTCAAAGTCATCCTGGCTTTGTTCAATCGACGCTATCCGATCATGTCGACACATCGTCGTCTCGGAATGACCCTTGTGGACGGGTGCTAGTGACGCTATAGCGGAGGGAAGTCTTTTTGCAAATAACACGGCTTCGGATATACCAGATTCGCCGAACAGCCTGACAGATACTGCTCCAAATCATGGAGAAAACAGCTCCGGTGGCGTTGCTTCAGCTCCACAACGACAGCAACCAGTATCCTCTGTAGAGCTTCAAGACAAACAGCAATGTGGCTCTACTGGAGTCACAGCAGATATAGAGCTGGCAATGTTGACTAGGGTCGGCCAGTTGAGAATGGTATAGCGATCTCACCGTCTACGACCACATGTACCTCTGATCTTGTTAGTATTGGGACCATTGGTGAAGAATTGTCGAAGTCCGCGTTTGTGAGACTGGAGGGAAAAATTATTTCTTAAAATTGAAGAATGATTTCTCGATGATAAAAAGCCGTGGGATCTTGAGGTGTATAATATGTTAGCCATGAGTTTTGAGATAAGAGCGCGCGGTAGAACTCGAGTTGCTCTACGTACGCCTAAATTCTACATACATCCCAAAATGCCCCCTTTTAATGTTCCGCGAGTGCTAAGATAATAACAATCATTCTCTTATCAAGACTAGAACATCAAACTTAAATCTCCTAAACTTTGAAAGACAATCTACTTGGCTACCTTTATAAGTCAAGGCTTATCAGGGAACGGGGTATTAGATAGTATACTACGAGCAAGTCCCCGCAGTGTTAATTCCCGAAAGATGACTGTGAGTTGATGTGACGGTTTGCTAGTGGGAATTAAAATGAAGTTTCGTAACATACCTTAAGGACGAGCTTCGATAATGGAGAGCAAATGGTCTCCTATGTAACTCGTAATGTACCCGAACGCCTGTGGTTTCCTGACACAGCTTAGGTGAGTGAAAAGCAACGTCGAGTATCGATGCTTCATATTACCAGTCTTGACTACACTCGAATGAAATAAGACAATAAGCTACATTGGATATTCCCGTTGATCCTGATCATGTCGTTACGTTTAGGCTTTCACGGTGCAGATTTATCATCAATACAGAATATGTACAAGTTGTTTATACCATTTCCCCACCTACAAATCTTTCCGGAAAACCTCTGTGCTCCACATCGGGCTGGTCAAATTGGTCAGTCCCTTGATGTTCTCGCATGTCTTGCGTCCGCTCATGGGGCCAGGCGAGGGGATCTTGACGCCGTCCTTCTGGTATATTCTGCCTGAATCCTTTCCAACTTCTGCGCCGCTCTTGACGTTTGGGTCTTCACCGGTAAGAGCTCCCTTTCCTCCTTCTGTTGGCGGGACAGCCTTCGCGCTTTCTTGGAGTGCGGTGAGCAACGAGACGATGCTTTCTGGGGTTAGATCTTCGTAGAAATCGTCGTTGATCTGGACCATGGGAGCATTGACGCAGGCTCCCAGGCATTCGACTTCGACATAGGTGAAGAGGCCGTCCTTGGTTGTGTGACCAGCGCTAATGCCAAGGTGACCCTCGATCGCTTTGACGATCTTGTCACTTCCGCAACCGCCCAATTGACATGGTGTCTAAAACTTCGAATCAGTCCGCGGTCGACGATGCCCTTTGGGCTATATATAGTGGACATACCGTTGTGCAAACCTGCAGGTGGAATTTTCCAACAGGTGTTCGATTATACATGGTGTAGAAGGTAGCAACTTCGTATACACGCATTGGTGGCATCTCTAAGATCCTCGCAACCTCATTCATAACACTTAAGCTCGTGAACCCATGCTGCCGTTGTCCAAGATCCAGGATGGGCATAACAGCTGCCTTCTTGTATTGTGGTGGATACCGCTTGAGGATCTCATCGATGAGCTTGTTGTTCTGGGCAGTAAACTTAAACGGGATCTTCGCATTATTCTCCGGACTATCTCGATGCTGGCGGCAGATAAAGCTGTCAGTGAATACTCGAGGCAAATGAAGTGGAGAGATTTTGGTTCGCTACTCACAACTTGGAGCGCATCGCTGCCCATCCTTGCACTGGCTGTGAAATACCGGCATTGCGATTGTGAAGTTATTCGGGCTGGCCGGAAGGCTCTTCTGAAGATGCGGGGAGCGAGGTTGGATGCCATTGTCACGGTGGGAAGGGGCAATGGCTGAAATGAGGTCGAGAATTGTTGTCGTGATGTCGAAGTCGCATTTGGAACTGGTCAAACATGGTTGGTCGTGGCCTAACTTATGATCGCCTTTGGTTTGAGGCACACATTCTCGGGCCACCGGGAAGAACCAAATTGGCAATTTATTCCACCGATGTTTCTACAAAAAGAGTTCATATTTTCATGCTCGCCATCAACTTAGGGCTCTACAATTAAAACTCTGCTCTTTTGTATCACAATGGCTATGCCCTCTTGCTTTTTATGCTTTTACTGATAACCGTTCATGTCTCATCGTTTGGTAGGAGTTATCAAGTTTCACACAATCATCTTTTCTCGCTTTGAGACGAGAGATTACATTCTTACTCGTACAGATTATTGTTGGCATTCGTATTGGAGGGTGCAGCGTCTAGGAATTCGATTTCAAAAGAGAGAAAGAAGGTTGATGATTTAAGCGAGAAGGCAGTGAAGAGTGACCTAGCTCAAGTTTTCGGCACGTTCAACTTTCAACCAGACCACCACATAGATGGATCTTTTGATAGGCTTCTTCTCTAGGTATCTTGGTACTAATAAGTTGCTTACTAGTTAACTAGAAGTCCGACTTCCTGTTTATCATAATTTATTTTCCTTCTTCACAGAATCCCGATTCTGCTGTGCCATCCTTAAAAGTGCATAGAGACTTTGTAGTCTCGGCATTTCTATGCCACGCTCTCTTGCTGTGCGCATTGGGTTTCCCAATATCACCTCCAGCTCCATCTTCTTCCCTTGCTCCCAATCGAGCAACATACTAGGCTTACTGCCACTTGTGTTCTTCGACGTGCTCGTCAATATTGCGTCCGGAGTTGCGAATTCCTTGGGCAATGGAGTGCCCAAGACCTTTGGAGCCGTGCTCAACACTTCTTCCATCACCCCTCTTAGATGTCGACTAAGCTCTGGATCCAAGGTCATCGCCTGGTTCGTCGTCCCCGCAGACAGAACAGCGGAAGGGTTCATGCTGGCATTTATTGCAATCTTATGCCATCTTACCATCTGCAACTTTGCGTGCGAATACGCGTCCGCATCCACAATACCACCATCTTTCAGCAGTCCCACAAACTTCGTATTACTATCAATTGCCTTCCTCTGCACCTCGTTCGTCTCCGACTCATCTGTATGTCCCAATAGGTACGGTCCAACACTAATCCTCGTCCATCGATTATGCTTTATAACACCAGGCTCCGTCTGCGTCGCACTCACAACCGTCACCGCACTCAAAATTGTAGCACCAGGGAACCTTCTCACATATGGCTCCTCAACCCCCAGGCCATTCTGCACCAAAACCACACTCGTCTTCCCCTCTTTCAGCAACCCCACCAAGATCTCCGAATCATCGCTCACATCCGGCAGCGCCTTCGTGCTTACGAGAACATAATCCCAGATGATGTTTGAATCGACGGCTTCTTTGGGGTTCGCGAAGGTACGTGAGGGTCTGAAGGTGTAGGAGCCGTATTTCGGGGAGGTGATCGAGAAGCCGGACGCGAAGACTGCGCGGTAGTTGGATCTGCAAATTACGGAGACGGAAGTGTTAGGTCCGAGGGCGAGTCTGGAGGCATAGAAGGCTCCTACGGCACCAGCGCCGACGATAAGAATATTGGTGGTCATATTCAGGAGAGAGTATTCGTTGCGTGGTTGGAGATGAAGTTGGAGATGAAGTTGGAGATGCTTGCATTTTTGCCGAGGTACGGGAGAGGCTCGGTAGGGTTATCATAGAAATACTTAACTAGCTGAACAAGGGGTCAATTTAGTGAAAGGCAATATTTTAGATCTCGAGAACACCTCATTACATTTCAACACATCTCGGAGGAAGAAAGCTTCAGACATCAACGATTGTTAAGAAAAGGACCCAGGTCTATTCCCCGGGACTGTATTCCTTAAATCCCTGTAGGAAGTGTTCCTTAAACGGCTCGCAGCTCTTACTATCTGCACTAACTACAGTTATTCTTGACAGTAAAACACGTCGTCTCAAAGTATTCTTAAGGCAGTAAACACATTCTTCCGTCAAAACTCAGTTCCTCTGCATCCGTGTCTTTGGTGTAGATGGTGTTGAGGAGAAGATCGCTAGTAGCAGTTTCCTGTTTCGCTGACGCTGATTGAGGATATCGAGTCTTGCGTGTGGTGGTTTTGAAGAATTGCTCGAACAGTTCGGCATAATTTTCTTTGAACTTGGCGACAACGTATGTTACAAGATATATTGCGTCTTAAAAGGTCTCTGCAGCAAACACCTTCCTCGTCTTTTCCATGGGCGGGAACGTTTGCAATTTCTCTTTCCATGCTTCGAAGTTCGAAAGTGAAATGGTTTTTGGGTAGTGACTTCGACAAACCAACTTTAGACATTTTGATGGGGTCTATTGATGGGATAGAAAAAATGTCTGGCCAATAAATACTCGGTTCGCCTCGTGATATGAGCTTTGTCATATCTCCTTCATAAGTAAAATGACTTGTTTCGGCGATAGCTTCGGATATAATTTATACTAGAATCACTATACTAACATTTAGTAAGGAATAATTAAATTTAATAAAATCCTATAAAATTCGACTATCCCGTGATATCGAGATTCTTACTATCATCTATAAGTGTATTATATTCGAGGCTATCGCTGAAACAAGCTATTTTACTTACAACGTAGGAGCCGTTTTACTTATCCCAAGTATATAATAAAGCTTATTCACGAGGTAAACTAAGGATATTAAAAAAAAAATCATAACTCCTATTATAATCTATCGCCTAAAGACTAGAGGCTAGAGTTTTTAGATTTCAAATGTAGTAACTCGGAATTCTTACTACTACACTAAGCCCGCGCTTACATGACTATATAAAATTTTCCCCCCACTATTTCCTCTAATTAGAATAGCTGATCGGGATATAAATCGGATTACCTCGGTGGATAGTACGCTATAGCAGTCTATTATCATCCGACAGCCAGGAAACGGAGGGCCCCCCTTATACAACTAGGTTCCCGACCTGTGGCCCTAGGCAATAGGCTAATAAGACGTAGGGCCGAAAGGCCCGAACTTTTTGCTTTTTACTTTTTACTCTTTCCCCGAATGAAAGTACACGGCAACGACGGAGTCGATATAATAAAAATAATATAATTTTAGTATAGTAGTTCTAGTATAAAATTACATTCAAAACTATCGCCGCACAGGCCATTTTACTTACGAGTTAGGAAGCCCTTTACTTATCCCAAGTATAAGATCCTTAAAGCACACACACCTTTTTTCGTAGATCGAATTTTTTGTTCTAAATCACTCGCTCTTATCTACTCGCACTTAATAAGCCGATTTCCTTCCATGAAGACCTCCCTTAGGAGGCCTCCGGCCTCACCTACGCCTCTGAGAAGAGACCTAGGAAAAGGGGGAGGGCGCCCGATCTCCCCCCTTCCGAATATATAATAGTACTTTGTCTTAGCAACTTCTAAAGCTCTTGAGCGTAGTACTATAGGCCAAACCTTCTTCGGAGGAACTGCAGAAGCTGTAGATCACTACCTAAGCACTGCTCTTAACAAAGCCCCTCCTGACCTTCTTCCCTACCTCCGAGCCTTTGTACTTAAGTTGCCGATATCAGCCTACTATTCCACTAAGTATACACCTTGGGGACACCCCCCCTACTACCCTTGATCTCAGAAACCTCCTCTATTACACATAGAGGGGGCCCTACGCCATCTACGACTCCTCCCCCCCCTCTGGGCTCGGCCGAAAAATTTTCATACGCATAGACCGTAAAAGGTGCCTTAGCGACTGAAAGCACACTAGTAACAATACCCTACTCTCTCCCTCTCTCTACTAGTACTTCAAAGCTATAGAAGGACAAGAACAAGGGTTCTTTAGCTAAACCAGACCTTAGAGTCTTTATCCGACTACCCCCTGATTCCCCGGAAAGGAAACATTCTACTCTAGCTATCTTTCTTACCCTCTATAATCTAAAGATAGGCTGTAAAGAGCTTGTATAAGAGGTCCTCTCGGTTAGCTCTGGTTTCGCTATTGTACTAAAGAACGAGGCTGCCCTAGAAGCCCTGTTATCGACAAAGAAGGCATTTATACAGACGCTATTCTCTATAGCTAAGATTGAGACCTCACAAAACTAGGTAGTATACCGCTTATTAGGGATACCTCAAAGTATCGAAGCCGTCGAGATCAACGAAAAAGGAGTAATTATATTGACCCTCGTTCCTACCACTTCTAAAGTAGTAGCTACAGTAATTAAGGAACGAATCGGAATAGCCCCTACAAAGGTTAACTATAAGAGTTAGGACCCTAGGGTGTACTCGGGCTAAAAGCTCTCGCTAAGTATAGACTCTCGCTAAGTACTAGCCACGAGTGGAATTCGATTTAGTTCGACGCTACTCTATCCTATTACTTTTAGAAGGTTCTAGTTACCTCTTCTTATGTATATAAGACCTCGTAGGAGCTACGCTTATACGAGCTCTCTACGTACTTCTTAATTAAATTTTAGAAACTATTCCTTTTAAGTTATTTAAGGTCTAGCCTCTTATAGTAGAAGTACGTTACTCTCATCTATTACTTATAGACTAGAGTTATATATATACGATATACGTATAAGTAGATATATACTATATATACACGTACACGTATATATATAAGTAAGTACTATAAGTAATAATAAGTAAGTCTACGACTCCTAGTAGCTAGATAGTATAGTAAATAAAGTATAACCCTCTGTTATACTAGATTAGCTAATAGTCTTTATATAGAGTTAATAAGAAACAAATACGTAATTAGAATAAGAGATTACTTAATTATAGGTAGTACTTAATAGTACGCGAACCTCGGAATACTAGAAGCTATATACATCTAAAACAGGCCCTACTATAGATCTAGAAGACCTAATCCGAAAGCTAAAACACTTACTCTCTTACTCTAATTAGTTTACGAGCGAAAATAAGTCGCTATACTCTTAATTTAAAGGTATTCTAGAAGCTAAGCTTAAAATTAACACTAGAGCTATTAGGACTAAAAAGAAGCGTATTTAGTACGCTTTCGGATATTATAGAGTTAAAGGAACTAGGGGCCGAGTACCTATAGTACGTAGTACGTACGTACTAGTATCTTATATTTAAGCTTTCGTTTCTCTAGAACTCTCTTCTCTCCTTACTTTATTATTCGCTTAATATAGTAGTTTTCGTTTAACTTCGTATTTATTATAGTAAGTAGTAGTTTACTCTATACGGTTATATTATAATAAAGTTACCTCTTCGTCTAGAAAGGCCTACTATAATATCCTACTTTATTTATTCGTTTATTTTTATCTTTTTCTATATTATATATTACTAAACGTAGTATACGTTATATGTTCCTAAATAATAGCTATATAAACCCCTCTCTTAAACACTCGCGAAAGACGTTATAGAGGTAGAGGTTAAGGTAGAGCCTCCTCTATATACACGTCTATATAAACCGTTAGAGTCTTAATTACTATCTAGCTAATAGATAACGAATCTCTTCTCGAAGAATAATTCTAGGACGAGTAACGTAGCGAAAGCTCTCTTCTCTCGCTACTACTAATTACTTCTACATAGTACGACTAGATTATAGTAAGACTTAACTCTCTTAGCTAGGATAATACTTAATTACGTATAGCTATCTAGGTATATAACACTATCTCTACTATTAAGAAAGATAGAGTAATTACTAGACGTACACGTTAGTAGAATACTCTAAGAAGTTCTCTATATATCTCTATAGGCTAGAACTATTAATCTAGATCTCTACGACGAGCTAGGGTAAGCTCTCCCTTAAGCTCTACTATTTAAAACGCGAGGCTTAGCGCTAAGGTTAAGGACGTGCCCTAATTAGACGACGGAAATAACTCTTTCTTACTTTAGTAGTAACTCCTACTTAGAAGTAAACTAGTAGTAAACTCGGACTACTTTACTAGTAATTTAGATAAGAAAACACATGTGTTTACTTATATAACTAGTAAGGTAGCTAGCTACCTTACTTAAGATAGTTATAGTAGTAGAAGATAACCTAGAAGACGCCTTCCTAGATTAGAAATCTATAGTTAAATACCTAGTTACTAGCCTCTGGAACCTATACGAGAAAGCTAATATAAGATATAAATATAAACACCTTAGAATGAAATTAGACGACTTATTCTTCGACTTTAAGCTTAAGTTCTTATAGTACGCTACCTAAGGTAGGATCGTTAAATTAGAGTAGAAGGATAATCTATATAATAAGCTTACTAAGCCTCTATAGAACGAAATACGTATCGAGGTCTAAAAGATAAGAGACTTTAATAACTTCGCCGACCTTACTTCTAGAACCGACGTAAGACTTAAGCGAGACAGAGCG
>MU251715.1:0-38778 GCA_019669835.1 Amylocarpus encephaloides
GTAGTAGTAAGAGAAGAGAGCTTTTACTATATTACTTATTCTAGAATTATTCTTTAAGAAGAGATTTATCGTCTATTAGCTAGATAGTAATTAAGGCTCTAATAGTTTATATAAATATATAAGTAGAGAGGACTCTATCTTAACCTCTACTTTTATTATATCTTTTATAAGTATTTAAGAGAGAGATTTATATAACTATTATTTAGAAATATATAATATATACTATGTTTAGTAAAAGATACTATAGTAAAAGATAATAATAAATAAATAAATAAAGTAGAATATTATAGTAGATCTTCTTAGATAAAGAGATAACTTTATTATAATATAACTATTTAAATTAAACTACTACTTACTATAATAAATATAAAGTTAAATAGAAACTAATATATTAAGTAAATAATAAAGTAATAAGAGAAGAGAGTTCTAGAGAAATAAAAGCTTAAATATAAAATATAAGTAGTATATATATACTATATACTATATGTACTTATCCTCTAGTTTCTTTAACTTTATAATATAAGTACTTAATAGATTTTTATAGTAGAAGTAGAATTAAGTCTTTTACTTAATTAAATAGCTCTTATAACTAGAATAATTTATACTTCTTAGGTTTAGATTTTTATATTATAGTTATTAAGAAAATATATATTAATATTAGTAGATAGTAAAGTAGAAGATAATTAATAACTTAGTAATAAAATAAGTTAACTCTAATAATTTTCTAAAGAGTAATTATAGTAGAGAAAGCTTTAAAAGAAGTCTAGAAATATTATACTAAGACTTAAGTCTATAATATATTAAGATATTAAAATATATCTAATATTTTCTTAGTATATAATCTCTTATTAAACTTAGATATACTTATTTAATAAGAAGAAGTTAACTAAGTTAGATTATAAACTAGATCTTTTAAACTTATTAGTATTAAAAATAAGATCTATAATATACTATTACTAAATAAGATTATTATCTTTAGATTAACTACTATTAAACTATACTATACTATAGTAGAAGATATTAATAGTAGTAAGAACCCTCTAACTTAAGTTAAGTATTAACCTAAGACTTAATCTAAGAGACAACTTAAGAACTTTTAACTTAAGAAAGAGACTTAGAATAAGAAGCCTCTAAAGCGAAAGTAAGAGAGACCTAGAAAATCCCCTATAGAAGTTATAGTACTTCTTTAAGAAGTAAGTGTTCTATATATAAATTTAAGGTAGATAGAGATTAATAGACTATTTAAGAAAGAATGTTTTAAGATTATTATAAAAACTAATATACTACTAGAAGTTCGGATTTTTAACTCTAGATTTATTAATAGTATTAAGAATAAAGGAATAGAGTAAGCTTTTAAGAAATTATAGTAGCCTAAATTCGAACATAATTTCCCCCCTAGCTCTAGTATAATAGGGAGGGTGCTTGAGGCCCTAGGGGCTGTAGAGAGGATGAAGTTTGAGCGGTTTAGTCGCATAGTAGCTGAATTTGATCTGACTTAGTAGAAGTGGTAGCTTTAGTAAAGCTTAATGTAGTATTTAAGTTTAAGATGTATTTCTATTAGAAGTATACCCAGGCTTTTATAAGGAAATGTCACGAGTTAAGAGATTTATAATAAGAGTTGAGGGATTTATAAATCGATCAGCTAACTCGCTAAAGTGGTATAGAAGGGGGTTTTCAAAATTAATGTAATAAGACGGTAAGCTCATTCTACCGCCGCTTTATTTCTACTATCTTTTATTAATACTACTCACTTCTTCCTATTAACACTCTATAGCATTTTATAATAGGACGCGTACGCCCTAAATATAAGACTCCTAAAAAGTCTCGATTCTTTCACTTACTAGAATAGGGTAACAACATTCCTACTATAGCTAGAGAGCTGAAAATCGATCCTTCTACTACTTGGCGCTAGACTAAACGATTCTATACTAATAAGCCTAAGCGTACTACTAGAAAACGCCTAGCTATTAAGCTATTAGGTCGACCACGTATTATAACGGACGAACATAGTAAGTAAATGATCTAATAGATTACTAGGCACTACGACTGCCGTATCCTACCTCTCGAGACTATCGCCTAAGAAGCCTGTGGTATTAAAGCTAAATACTTAACACTACTAAGAGCTTAGTATCGCTAGGGATATCACTACCACACTTCTAATATAAAGCCTTTTCTCTCTAAAGCTCAAAAGCTGGCACGTTACACCTTTGTAATCAAGAATTGGGACCGTCTAGTAGTATATTAGCGTAGGGGCATATACATAGATAAGACTATTACGCGTACTAATTTTAAGGCGTTGTGTCAAAGTCTTAAGAACACGAGGTGAAAGGAGGAGGCTTGATTATATACAGTTTACATTTAATTCTAGAAGGGATTCTGTAATGTGTTAGGTAGCTATTGATTACAACTTTAAAAGCCAGCTTTACTTTGTAAGTATAGAAGGGGATAGTAAAGGGTTTACATAAAAAAAGTATGAGGAGTAGATTTTACGAGGGCTATTGAAGGATATATTTACAGACGGAGAGCGGCACTCACAAGGATTTTTTTGTGTAGAGGATGGAAGTAGAGTACATGGCCTCAAGGACACAAAGAGGAATAAGGGGCTTTACAATGCTACAAGAGTAGAGTGTAACATATACACTTTACCTTGGCCAGGGAATAGTCCAGACCTTAATCCTATTAAGAACGTGTGGAGGATCTTAAAGCAAAAGTTAAGGAATAGGAACCCTTATGGGGGCTGGAGTCTTAAGCAGCTAAAAGAGGCACTAGTTGATATTTAGGAGAATGAGATCACAGTAGAGGATTTCAATAAGTATATTGATTCTATGCCTCAAAGAATTTGGAAGGTCATTCATAGAAAAGGGGCTCAAACCCCGTATTAAAGCAGCATTAGAGAATCACTATAAATGGCATAGTTTTATGGCAGAATCCCCCCTGTCATTGCATTAATTTTGAAAACCCCCTTCCGTACTTAACCACGTTAGGTAGCCTTGACTCTACAACGTATCAATCATACAATCATCCACTCAAGTCTTTCAACCTGTACTCAGCTTGAAAAATCCAATTCTCTCGATATAACTGACAGGAAGTCCGGTGCAAAGGCAGACCAATGGGAGCGCGGGGATGTGGTTTGTGTCCGTAGCCGAATAATATCCACAGCTTCATGTATTCAAAGCATATACTTCTTGAATAATCTAATCCCCCTTTTCGCACCATGCCAGACGCCTAGACCCACGTCGACAGCATGTCCGATGACCTTTCAACAAGTTCGGATTATTTGGCAACGAGGCAATTCGAGGTCATTTCCACCCGGTATGCGTTGTAACATGCCCTGGGCGTCAATCATAGTTGTGACGGCGGTCACCGCGAGACAGAGACGGGATCATCGGCGTATATGGAAAAAATCTCAAGGTGTAGAAACAAGAGGGTATGAGGGGATCCGGAAGGATGTTTCGATGATCTGGGAGCTTGGAGGGAGGATGAAGGGGCTTGTTGGTGTTGATTCAGCGATGTCACGGATGGTGTCCTGTACGATCACTGATCGCCTTTCTGGCTCCTTGTCCTGCTTCGAGATTCTGCTTGATTCCATCAACCTCCCATCGATGGTTTTGATGAAGAGTGGGAAGACTTGCACATTTGGTATTTGTTGATAGGTACGGTGATATCAGTGGGATTAAGCCACTTTCAAGCCATTCGGCATATCCGACGGGGTCGCCGCCGGCGACACCGTATGGCTAGGGAACTACTGAAGGGAGATCAGATGGTATATAGAGAGCCTCTGGTTCTGTATTAGTGAAAAAGGAATTAAAAAAGGTCTTTCAAGTTGTATGAAGTCTATCTTTCCAGGGGTTTTTAAGCTTGAAATCCAATAGTATTTAGGCGGTGCACATCTGTAACTGGAATCCAGCATTCTTCACAGGTGAGGGGTTTCCTCTTGGATGCAAAAGTATTGAAACGACAGGTCGATGCTCTGACGTTGAGCGCTCGATGGCCTCATGGAGCGGGTGCTTGGAAGGTCAATGTCATTCTCACATTCAAGTGCTGACCTCACTCGTGTCCGTAACACAATTTCTTCGATCCTACTCAACGAAGCTGTCCACGGTCCCTCGCAAACTCCAATCCCTCGAACCCACCAAACCTCGCATCCCAAAAGTCCTTAAAGTAACTAACCCTCGCTCTCCACGGCCGCAAATCGCCACACTTCGGCAGAATGCTCTTAGCAGCAAGGATATACGTGCTCGTCAAATTCATCATGCTCGTCGTCCTCATCTTACTCCCATCCTCCACTCTCGGGGCAACGACCGCGAAGCCCCTCGGGATCATGTAACGCAAGATCCTACACACGAGCTGCATGGAGGCTTCGGCTCCAAGTGTCCATGAGGCATTCGTGTACCCGAGCAAGAACGCCGTGTTCGGGACATCCTGCAGCAACACACCTTTCCATAAATACTTGTCCGACACGTCGACAAGGGTACCATCGAGGGTGATCTTTACCCCTCCGGCAAACTTCATCTTCAAACCAGTCGCCGTGACGATGATATCAGCGTCGAAAGTGGTCCCGTTGGATGTGCGAATGCCCTCTTCAGTGACGGTCTCAATCGTATCTGTCACCACATGCGCATTTCCCTTCCTCAAAGCTCGATAGAAGTCACCGTCTGGACACACACAAAGTCGCTGTTCCCACGGATTATACGTCGGATTGAAATGTGGATCTTGCTTGATGCGGCTTGGGAGTTCCTTTGTCGTGGCTTCTGCGATCAACTGCTTTGCCTTGACGGGAAACGCTCGACAGAACTGGAAGTACAGCCACATGCCCCACATGTATTTCCAGCGGACGAGAATGTGTGCCATCCAAGAGGGGAAGATCCTGCGGATCCAGGTGCCGGGATCATTTGCTGGTGTGGCCAGGATGTAGGAAGGGCTTCGTTGAAGCATTGTGACGCTCGCTGCTGTCTTGGCCAGGACCGGCAGAAGTGTCACGGCGGTTGCACCACTGCCAATGATGACGATCTTCTTGCTGGTGTAATCGAGGTCCTTGGGCCAGAACTGGGGGTGGATTCTCGTGCCTTTGAAGGTGTCGATGTTGGGAATGGTGGTTTGCAACGGTTCATCATAATCGTAGTATCCTGATCCGTATATCACGAATCTGGCTTTAAGGTACCGCTTCTCCCCGTGGACGTCCACCGCTAACAACCAACTTTGAGTCTTCGATGACCAGTCCGCCGCGAGGAGCTTGTTGTGGTACTGGATATGCTTGTCAATGCCGGATGCGGCTGCCGATTCGATGAGGTACTCCTTAATGGATGGACCGTCCGCTATAACGTTCGTGCTTTCCCATAGCCGCCATGGGAAACCGAATGTGTAGAGATCCGAGTCAGAGCGGATGCCGGGGTACTTGAATAAGTCCCAGGTTCCCCCAATAGCTCCTCGAGCCTCGAGGATGGTGTACGTCCGTCCTGGGAGTTGTGTCTGGACCCGTTGGGCGGCGTTAATGCCTGAAATGCCAGCCCCAATGATCACCACATCGAATTCGACGGCCATCGAATCGAAGGGGAGACTTAGTGAGACGAGGGAAATCTGGGGCGGAGGCGCTAAGTTCTCGAGATGGTGGTTAAGTTCAAGTGAACGAATTGAATACAGGACTTTTCTGAATTAAAGTCCGAGAAGATAAGAAAGGGAGCAATGTAGAAGTGCAGAAAGCGCCTCAAGCAAGGTACTTTTCATTCATATACCTCCGTACCAGAAATCCAGCCCCTTTGGTTTTGGGACCAGTGAAAGACGGAGACTCTCCGCGTCACGTGCACATGCAATATCATTCGAGCACACGGAATGGCACTCCGGAATGGCACCACCTCGCGGAACCTTGCCGTGGTCTACGTTGCAGAACACCCCCACGTGACGATTCTGCGTGGGACTCGCGAGGAGGTCTCGAGCTATGCAGGCAACGTGAGGCTTCTGGGGATGCAGAGGCGTGGAGCCGAGGTGATTCGCCACCCCATAAGCTACCCCGCATAATCACGGGACCGCCCCAGGGCCACGGGATGGGGTGAGCTCGTGCATGCATACATGGCTGGGGAAGCAACGACATACAAGGTTGTACCTACGTACATACATCATGATACCATCAAGCATCGGCGACGACAAACAAGTCGTGGAAGATAAACGAATCAGGAGAGAGCGGCTCGGGCAGAGAAACTCGGCAACCACGGTCAGACGGTGGGACCGATATCCACGTCCATCAACGATTCAATGGTTCGATGAGTGCTTGGCAGCGCATTCATCACCTCCAGTGCGACGAGACGATGTTGGCTTGGAGGGGAAACAGTGTCGCGGCAGAGATGTGTCACGAACTTGGACGACAGGAACCAACACATGGGCCGCCTGGACGGGTTACACGTATGTTTTGGTGCATTTACGTGCTAGATGCGCAGTTTCGCTTCATGCCCAACCTTCATTCATGCTCAACCTTCATCCATGCTCAACCTTCCATTCGCCCTTTACGATCGGATATGAAACTCACGGCTCCGGATCTCCTGCCAGCGCCGAGTTCCAAGCAATCAGATATTCAGAACCTGATTCACGCCATTCCGCATGCTTTCTTGCAGCCAGGACGGAAACCCGCGCACCCCAGACATCAGGCTTAGACGTGCAGGCAAGATCAGCTGCGCGCCGTACCCAGACAGCACCTGCTTGACCACCGACTCGGCCACGGTCTCCGGCTGGAGCACGAAGTCTGTGAAGCTGCGCTTCTCGAGAAGCTTGGAGATCATGGGGGTTCGGACCCAGGTTGGATGAACGACGCTAATACACACGTCAACACTCCCCCCCCGACTTCGCGGAGGTCAGGATCACTCACGTCGTCCGCACCTTCTCCGCCCCATACCGCCCCTTCAGCTCCTGGCTCAACCCTTCATGAAAAGCCAGCGCGCTTGCCTTGCTACACGCATAATCCACATTCTGCGCATGCACCATGAAACTCGCCATGCTCGCTATCGTCACCACATGTCCATGATTCGCCTTCGCCATCGCAGGCACGAACTCCTTGACAAGCAGGAAATGAGAGATGGTGTTTACGTCAAAGACGCGGCGGATCTCTCCTTCGGTGGAGGAGAAGATGGGCTTGTTGGTTCCGATTCCAGCGTTGTTGATGAGCACGGTGGGGTTGCCGTGTGTGGCGCGGATTTGTGTTGCCACTTGGCTGAGGGAGGTGGAGGATGTGATGTCCAGTTTGTAGGAGTGGACGTGAGGCACTGCTTGGGTCAGCCGCATATCCATCAATCAAGAGGGGATGGGGAGAACGGCGGGGTTGTACGTGAACTTAGTGTTTCCGGAGGATCAACGATGTCCAATATCACCACCGCGATGTTCTTCTCCGCGAACATCCTCGCCATCAGCGCGCCCATTCCTGCGCTTCCTCCCGTGACGAGGACCAGCTCCTTGCTCCAGTCCCATGTCTTGTCGTGCGTGAAGTTGTTGAGGACCCGTTTGTTCAGTGCCCGGTTGATCTTCCGCAGCAAGCCGATGCAGAAGAGAACACACAAGCCAGTCTTCAAGCGGTGCGATCGGAGAAGCTCTTCGGATGTTCTTAGGAATGGCCACCTCGCCGCGAAGGAAGCGGGAAATCGATAGGCCGCGAGTAAGAGAGGGCCGGAGAGGAGAGGCTGCAAGAGGGTACGTCTGAAAGGCGCAAATGCGGCCTCGAGAGTAAGTCCTTCACGGGGTAAGAATGAGTTGGGCATTTTTGGCGGACTGGCGAACCCAGACGTGTGTTTCCATCTGGCTTTCTTTATCGGCTTTCTTTTATCGTCCTGTGCCATTTCATTGGAGTCGGGGTTGTGGGGTTGTGGGGTGCATCGGAGGAGGAGCTGGGGGGCTCGGAATGGTTCCGAGAGTTTGGGTTCACGGAGGGCCGAGGCACCACACGAGACAACGACAAGCAAAGGCCTCTTCCGAGCGAGATTCGGAGATGCTGAATATGGCTATGGAGACGCATGTTCAAACACTGTGACTTTGAATGTTCCGAGGGCGGTCGGAATGCAGTTCAGTGTAAAGCCCCGCCGCCCCGCGCGTTCCAGTAGGCCAGATCCGTAGCTGGCCGGAGGACGACCCTTCATAACACCACTCGTTCTGCACCTGTTGATCACCCTCTTACTTAGGCACAAGAGGAATCTATTGAAATCCATTGAAATCCATTGAAATTCATTGAAATCCGTTAAAACCCGAACTTTGTCCTGACGCAGGAAGTCCTCGCCATGCCATCAACCCGCCGTGACGTCGCGTTCCAAACTCTGGATGGCGTGAGCTTGAAAGCCTGGTTTTACCCAGCGCCGTCCACAGGGCCATGCATCATCATGAGCCACGGGGTACGAACAACCCCCTCCTTCTCCCCCCTTCGGATCCTTCCCCACGAGGAGACTGAGCCGCGTCATTCTAGTTCGCGGGCATCCGACACCACAACCTCGCGCACTTCGGCGAGCGATTCCAAGCCGAGGGCTGGAATGCCCTGATCTACGACAACCGCAACTTCGGCGAGAGCGACGGCCTGCCCCGGAGCGAGATCGATCCCACGTGCCAGGTGCGGGACTACTTCGACGCCTTCGACTTCGCGTCGGCGCAGCCCGAGGTCGACGGCGCCCGCGTCGCGTACTGGGGGACGAGCCTCTCGGGTGGCAACGTCATCTGCGCGGCGGCGGTGGATCGGCGCATCCGAGCCGTGGTGGCCCAGAGCCCGTTCGTGTCCGGGGAGATCCACAGCGCGCCCCTGGCGCCGATGCTCCCGGGCATCTTCGCGAACCGGTCCGCGGTCCGGGAGGGGGCGTCGTCGATGATGGTGCCGGTGGTGCCAGCGACGCTCGAAGAGGCGGAGAGCGGGAGGTCGCCGGCGATCCTCAACACCGCCGAGGCGTTCGGCTTTATGCAGGGCTTGGAGACGGCCGGGGGGGAGTGGAAGAATGAGGTCACGCTGCAGTCGATGTTCAACCTCATGGTCCATGAGCCGACGAGGCTCATCCATCGGGTGGCGCCGACGCCTTTGTTGATGGTGGTGCCGGAGAAAGATCTCACGGTCGAGACGCGAGCCCAGCTGGACATGTATCGGCTCGCGTGGGAGCCGAAGCAGCTTCATGTGATTCGCGACTGTGGCCATTTTGGCATATATGGCGGTGGGAGTGGCTTTGATGAGAATATCCGCGTCCAGATAGAGTTCTTGAGAAGGAATTTGTAGAAGCAATTCATCCTCCGCGACCGCAATTGGTTTTCTCTTTCCTCAGTGGTGGATGCGCTCCCGTGTGGCTCGTGTCCTCATCTTTGATTTCATGCTCCGAAGTGCTCTGTTTCTCGCCATATTTGTCGTCGTCCGAGTCAGAATCAGCATGCTATCGCACCACTTTTTAGCCTGGCACCAGCAAGCTCGTCTCAAGATCCTCCCGCAACGACTACATAGTCTCGACCTTGCTTCAATTGCGTAGGTGAACGGCTTGCCAGTGTTCGAAAAGCAGGACTGGCGTATAAACTTCCGGCTCGGTGGTGATAGGCTCAGCAGGGTGGTACACCGGGTTTGAGCAACTATTTCTAGACAGTGGACAGGGAAAGGGAATTGGTGGGATCCTCCTAGCTCAGATCCTTCCTTTCGGAGATCCTCATGTAGCTCCATTGTGGGGACGCCTTCAGGCTACGAGGTTTTCTTCACGATAGCGCAATTTCGAGATGACCTTTCTTTAATGGACGTTCCATTCAGGTTCAAGTAATATATTTCTACAGCAGGCCTTCAAAAAGTCTTGATATTTCCTCACCGTCCTGAAGCGAGGATACCTTTTTATGAGACTGATACTGCGCTTCGTACGACTGGCCACCTCCATTGCCAAACGCCTCGAACAGATTCGTCAAGTCATGGCTCATCTGAAACATATCGGGCATGGAGACGAACTCCGTAGAGCCAGTGTCAGGGTTCTCTGATGAATCTTCGTGAAGCCACGCCGTCGAAGTACCGTCATCAGCGACCGGTATAGGAGGCAGAGACATGACACGGGGGTGCGTTTCGGCGAGTGGGAATGTGCCAGCCCTTGACTCGGATGACAGAGCTTTGGCAGCCGGTGAGAGACCTAGCTTTGGTGCAATACGCCTCAAGCCCCGCAGACTCTTCCACAAACGCATAGAACTATATGAGTGGGAAGAAAAGTCTTTGAGTAGCGAAAGAGCGTTCTGGAACTCAGCCCGGCAGGTGTGGCTGAACTCCGCTGGGGCATGGCAAACGGCGAGAAAGATGGCGGACAGTGCGGATACGAGGAAATAGTTGAAAGCATTTTGTTGTGTCTCGTAGATGGTAGAGCTTTCCCGAAGATGAACTAAGATGCAGATGGTATCTTTGGCAATGTCAGTTACCAGACGTGCCGAGGTGAGGTCGGCGGCGATGTTCAGGGCCGAGAGGACGTTGTGCCGATGAATCAGGATTCTGATCTGGTTGGCGCGCAAGTACAGAAGCACACGAAGCCGTTGCTGACTGCTTGACTGAGCGTCCGCGACGGCACCCTGTCGAGGATGTATGAGTTGGAGATCTGATGGCAAAAACTGTAACCACTGTTGAATCTGGAAGTCCAGGTAGGCCTCTTTCTCCCGATCGACGAACTTGGTGCTATATCCCGCCACTGCACCCCACACTTTAGAGCAGATCTTGCCATATGCCACCATACATTCGAGGTATGGCACACTTCCGTTCTGCGAGACGTGGTCAGTTATCTCAACTTATCGAGCATGAGGGAAGCGGACCAGCTGGGGTAGTTCTGGATCAATATCAGTATCCTGCAATGCGAACGGCATGCCAGTTCCAAAACTCCAACGCCGGTCGAGAACGTATATGCACCAGAAGAGTCTCAAGGCCCAATGGCGTGCTTGAGGGTCGCGGAAATTCTGTTCAAGGCTTTCCTTTCGGTGCAAGCCCATTTCCAGTGCGATCCTGGCGGCAATCCCAATCGTCCGCCATGCCAGGACCTCATCGTCCGTGTGGAAGTGATATATACTCTGCTCTGATTTAGCACGTCTGCGTTGCTTCCTGGACAGGGAGCATATACCGTCATCGTTAAGATTTGCAACTCTCTCAGATCGATCTCAGCGCTACGCACGCTCCTATTTACGGTAGCCTCAACACTGTCGACAAGTTCCTGGCCTAAAATACTCTGCCCACCACCTTCCAGTACCAAAGCGCTGGCCACCATCAATTTTATGACGTTACCGTCTTTCTTGTTGTTGCTGCACCGGGGATCAACCCGGCCTTGGTCCGCCGCATCTCGAGCTGGTTCTTTTTGTAAATACTCGTGAATTTCTGGAACCCGAGCGGAGATCACCTCGAAGTGAATAAATGGGTAAACTGGCATGAGCTCTTCCCGGTAAACGTCGAGGTGGCGGTAGATCTCGCTGAGATCGATCGCTAGCAGGGCGTCGTTTGCCGTCTTGTCTTCTTCTACTCGAACTGGAGACTCCGCCCTCTCTCGAAGACTGGGCAATGTGCTATCCAGTCTCGCATCATGGTCATCCGCAGATATGCCCATCATATTGAGGGTGGAATGCGCCACATTGAAGCTGTAGGCAGAGCTGGTAGGCCCAACAAAGTGCGGCTGCGTAACTCGAGTCAAAGGACCTCTCAAGCTGGCTGTCCGAGTCGTGGGCGAGGGTCGGCCACGAGTCTCCATCGAACGGCCTCTCCCAGCGTCGACAGCACTGCTGAGGCCGTGAAAGTCGCCCTGCACCTGTTCCAAAGTTTCCGACATCTGACGGACCTGCTCTTGCAGAAGCTGCATATTGCCCTCTAATGCTGCGACTCTCCGGCTGTTCTTCTTTAGCAGTCCACATGAGATATCCTTAACGTCCGTTTACTTACAGGCTCGCGTGACTTCCACCTCCTTCCAGCCAGCTTTGCGTGTAGACACAAGGGATCTCATGATTCTCACAGTAGCGGCAAGGACGGTCCCCGGTACACTTGATCTTTCTCCTCTTGCATTCGTCACTAGAGGCGGGAGAGCGTTAGCATTGGCATTGATATAGGCATGGCATTGCGAAGGCTGAAGACCACGACCATCGATCTTACCATGCAGCCGGCGTATACGTTTCGCGTTTCTTGCGGGGCGGCTGGGCAGGTGACGGGGAGTCATTTGGTGTCTCTGTCCTCTTCCGCGAGCGTTTGATTGCTGCCGTATGGCCATTCGATGTCGCGGCCGTGGCAGGCATGCTGTCGTTGTTGTTTGCGCAGTCGACTTTTATTACTTGACTCAATTGACCGTGGTGTCCACGAGAACTGTACCACGCACGATTGCTGTACCACGATTGCTGTCCCACGGTCTTGGAGCCTTCATGGAGTCGCGTTGCGTCGACGTGGAGGCGACCACATGGAGGCGGAAATGGAGATGAAGATGGGAACGGAAAGCTGTAAGTGGAGAACCCCGTGGGGAAACCCCATGGGGCTAGAGCTGTTGATGTGGTTGGCCATGTGGCTGGCCCGGGCCCACTGTGGGGTGCAGCACGGGCTCAATTCCGCCCCCTTGGAAGATTGTTGTTAGGCACTCAACCAAACCTCCAGAATCGTCTCCCTCGTGCCAAATCCATAATCCATGGATAACCATGACGTCCTATTGCAGGCGTACTCTTGATGCCGCCCCTTGGGAAGCATTCTCATTGTGTTGGTCAATGGCTCGTTTGGCTTGTTGCAGCGCATGCCTCGCTCATTTGAGTCGAACAGTTCAAACGATCAAGCCCATTTATATATTTTTGGACACTAAACTACAATCATCACAGCTAGCGTGGAAAGGGCTCATCTTTTGGCATGCTCACGGTGTCTGAAATAAGCGAGTAATGGCTCAGAGCGAACATATATATTTCCCGGTGCTTCGAACTTGGACTGGAAGAGGCAACCGCCAACCACAAGTGAATTCCATGATTCGCAACATGACAGGCAAACCGGATGATCATTTTGCTTGATGGACGGGGCTGTCCTTCGTCCACCCACGCAACTTCTTGCCGAAAAAGACCAACGGGATTGCGAATGCAATCCAGAGAAGACAGAGACCCGCATTCATCATGATTGGCCCAACATATCCCACATCTTCGATCCAGATATTCAGGAACTTGGTAAGGCCGTACGCCCAGAGGTTCTTGTTAACCGTGGCCGCAACGAGGAACTCGCCCGCCACGGGTTTATATGAGTCGACCTAGCAATGAACATGTCAGTGCACATGGCGCAAGAATCCCCAAGAGAGGATGGATACTTACCGCGTACGTAGTAGCAATAGCAGACACAGCCGCGAGCTGGATCCCGATGAGAGTGTACCCTCCGATGACGATGGCTTCCCATCTCCAGGCGTTCTGGTAGCCAAGCGCCATGATGAGACTCCCGAGTAAGGTACAACAGGCGTAGGGGATCAAGGCGACGAGGCGCATTTCGGGTTCTCTGATGCCTCGATTTTTCTTGGTTGCTCGCGTGGAGACCCAGTCGCTCAAGGGACCGGCGGTGACAAGGGAGATCAGGGCGCCAACGAAGATGGCAAAGTTTGTATAGCCCACTTCAGCCGGGCTGAGGTTCCAAGGCGGCCCAGCCAGCGCCTGAGATTGTGTAATGTTGATGACTAAAAAGCACGAGGCACACCATGAGAAGACGAAGGAGGCCCACTGGATGATGGGGAACGCCCAGAGCTTGAATGGGAGGATGATGGAAGCGAGAATCATTTCCTCTTTGTCAAAGCCGGTCCAGAGTTGGAACTGCCGCCTGCCCGGCCTTCCAGAAAGCTTGACGACGATCTCGGCGGCGCCGGTTTCCTCTGCAGGAGAGGGTGTGGTCGAAGTCGAACCCTCCGTCAAAGTGGTGTCTGGCTTCTCGCCATCCATGGGGGGCAAGCTCTCTGAGGTTTCGGGGATGTGATCGTGGGCGATTTGTGGGTGTCTGTGAGACCACTTCGTTTCCGGGAGGAAGAAAAGTTGATAGACCAAGGAGAAGGCGGAGAGGGCAGTGGATACCCACCAGAAGGCTCGCCAGCCGTATCGTTCCGCTGTGATTCCTGCAACGACAGGCCCTAACTGTAGGAACTGTTAGCCACGAGGGATTGTCTCTAATGAACAGGAGGGGATTTACCATGACGCCACTCCATGCTGCCCAGCTGTAAAGTCCAACATAGAGGCCGCGCTCGTGAAGAAACATGACATCGGCGATCAACTGTTCGAAACGTCAGTTCCCCATTCACCTACTGCTCGTCGAGCGGCTGAGAACTTACAATGGGACCGAGGGTCTCCGCAGGCCCAGCCCCAATTCCAGAGAGTATACATGCACCGAGGAACGAGTTGTAGGTTTTTGCCTGAGCCCTCCAGATGTTGGAAGCGATGGTAACCAGAGTTGCGACCGTCAGCATAGGTCGACGGCCAAACATTCGTGCCGCAGGAACCCAGATAATGTTGGAGAACCCGAGGACGAGAATGGTGATCCCAATCTACGTATCTTGTCAGTGTAGGTCTCGCCATAACCGAGTGGTAAGACCTCACGAAATTGATGACATCTGGCAAAGAAGAATCGAAGTCGTGCATGTAATATGGGACCTGAGGCGCGACTGAAAGCGGACTGAAAAGAAGGGTGAACGATGAGATGACCATTCCTCCCATCGACAGACTCTTCCACAAGGGGCTCCAGTTCAGGGGGTCGTTCGGGTCGTCGGACGGTTGCGGTATCAAGACGTGGCCGCCGACATGCTTGAAATGGACGTGGCCCACTGCAACAGGTCTTTAGCATAAACTTCGTGAGTTTGGAGGTGGACCTGTACCATCGGTCATGATCTCAGTGCCTGGATATAAGGTTGCATGGAGAGTTTCTTCGACCTCGTGTCGAGCGGCCGACTCGCTCTCCACGGACATGGTTCTCGCTAGTGGTGCCATACTGGAATGGCAAGTTGATGAAGGATGGATGAGGGTTCAAGGACACACTGCCTATGATCTAGGAGGCAGTTCAGGAGGCACGACGAATTATAGTAGGGAATATAGAACGCGGGGCACTGGGGAACTGGACAACGTCGTCGGCCTGGGTTCCGTCCTACGTGCATCTCAGCGTTCCGAGTGTGTTCCGACGTCTACTCTACTTGACGGTATGGGCCAATGCAGACAACAGAACCGGTTTCACATTTCTATAATCTAGGACACAAATAAATACGTGGTTGATAAATTCCAGTTTTGGAGTAAATTTGACGGCCCATTGGGATCCCTGAAACTCAAGCTCTTGGTGAGAATAAGACCATTGACATAAAGCCAAGCCCTTCGAATTGTGACGGACTCCTTTTCCATTTCAATTCCTACCTCATATTATACGAAACCCAAACTTTGGACGACGAAGGAACGATATTACGGATGGCTCCTCCGCCCGAACAGCATGCATACAGGAACATTTCTCAACTCCCCAGCGCCTCGTTACCTCCCCGTCTCACCGCTGATGAACCCCCCCGTAATCCTCACAGTAGTTTGCTCGAGCCCCTCGTCCCAGCTGAGGAGCTGGCGTTTCAAGCCAAGCATAACCCCATACCCCGCAGAGCCTTCTCGGAAGAGTTCCGAGATGAGACCTCCATCCCAGGGGAACTTTACAGCATGTGTATTCCGCTTCCCAGGGAACGGCGCAGCAATGACTGAATCCTTCCGCATGTCGTGGGGCGGTGTCATGTACGGTTTCCTTATTGCGACATGGATTCCTGTTGATGGGGAACGAGGGAGATGAGAAATAGGGGCTAAATTTAACCGAGACCCCCTAGCGAGTAACAGAATTCTGGTCACGCCAGCCAAGCAAATCACAGGCTAGTAATATTCAGCAATGACCACTTCATTTGTTATACCTTTCCATGTTTCCGGCTCTGTGGTCGTAGGATTTTCCGACTAGGGTGGTGTGGAACCCGGACTACGCTTCATAAATGAGCGAAAATCTCCAAAAGAACTTCAAAATTTGAAGGGGAAGAAAAACGGCTTCCAAATTTGGGTTTATTAAGGTTGCACAAGCTCTTCTCCAAAATCTAACATCAAATGGCGACTCGTCCAAGTCATAATAATGCTGGAGTGGTCATCATCGGAGCTGGAATCTCGGGTGCGCTCTTACTTATTGTCGAACAATGACCGATGACTGATTTTGAACAAGGGATGTGCACCGCAATTGATATGATCCGCCGGAATTCTTCTCGAGACTTCGTCATCCTCGAGAAGGGCAGCCAAGTCGGGGGTACCTGGAATGATAACAAATACCCAGGTTGTTGCAGTGATGGTATGATTTCCCCGCCATGACTTCTATGAATTGAGATATTAAGAGTGCCAAGTATGGAGCCATCTCTACTCCTATTCATTCGACTCGAACCCAAGCTGGTCCAGAGAGTACCCTGGACAAGAAGAAATCCATGCATACCTTGTGGCTGTTGCCGAGAGATGGGGCCTCTTTCGACACCTGAGATTCAACACCGCGGTGAAGGAAGCAACTTGGAATGAGAAAACGAAACAATGGAACACACGAGTGCAGATTTGTGGAGAGAAAGAGGCGGAATTTGCCAGGGAATACACCATTGCATCAGACTTTCTGGTCTCCGGCGTTGGCCAGCTCAACATGCCCCAGTATCCAGCAATTCCAGGCATCGACGACTTTCAAGGCCGGATGATGCATTCCGCACGCTGGGATTGGAGTTACGAGCTGGCG
The DNA here is from genome assembly GCA_019669835.1 of Amylocarpus encephaloides. Taxonomy (NCBI): domain Eukaryota; kingdom Fungi; phylum Ascomycota; class Leotiomycetes; order Helotiales; genus Amylocarpus; species Amylocarpus encephaloides. The sequence goes on from MU251715.1 coordinate 16,688, forward strand.
GGAAAGAAAGTTGCCATCATTGGAAACGGAGCCACGGCCGCTCAAATCATCCCAGAGGTGGCCAAGGTGTGCGATACTCTGACCGTTTTCCAGCGGACACCGAACTGGGTTGTCCCAAGAGGCGACACCCCCATCAGCGAGAGAATGCGCGCGATCTACAAGTATGTTCCACTTGTGCGAAAACGATACCGCGCGCACTTGATGGATCTCCGAGAACGCTTCTTCGAAGCCGCCATCGTCGACGATTCCGAGGCGAACAATCGACTGCGAGCAGACAGCGTGGCCATGATGGAACGACAAATTCCAGACAACCCCGAGTTGAGGGCCCGGCTGACCCCGAACTATCCTCCAGGATGCAAACGAGTGATCCTCTCCGACGATATATTCCCAGCGCTGAACCAAAAGCACGTGTCCCTTGAAACCCGCCACATCCAGCAGATCACGAAGAATGGCATCAAGGTCGAGGGGCACGATCAGGAGTTCGACCTCATCATCCTAGCGACCGGCTTCCGCACCTTGGAGTTCATGTATCCCATCAAAATCACCGGCGCGGGCGGCCGCTCACTCCAGGATATCTGGAAGCATGGCGCGAAAGCATACCTGGGCGTGACCGTGGCGGCTCTCCCGAATTTCGGCATGCTCTATGGACCGAACACCAACCTTGGACATAATTCCATCATTCTGATGATCGAGGCGCAGTCCCACTACATCAGCACTCTGATCGTGCCTGTGCTGGCGGCAAGGAAACAGCATCTGTCGCTGGCCATCACGCCACGCGCAGCTCGCCTAGAGGAATACAACGCTGAGCTCCAGAGCCGGCTTCAAAACTTAACCTTCTCCTCTGCGAAGTGCGACAGCTGGTACAAAAACGCGGATGGCTTGGTCACGAACAACTGGTGCGGAACGGTGGTGGAATACCAGACGAAATTGTCGGAGCTGGATTGGGGAGACTTTGACCTTTCCGGGACGGGCAAGTCCATCATTATCTCTCCGCAGAAACCGGTACATTTGGGGCGGGTAGTTGAGGAGACTAGGATTTCACTTCTGGGATTGGGCGCCGGTATAACTACCGCTGCCATTGCGTTGAGACTTCTGTCTCAAACATCTCTATTGCATGCTTTGCTTTCCAAAGTTCATTCTTGATGCTGTTGGGGTTTCTTTCCAGGACTATAGAAAATTTCCCTATCCGCTTCGACTTGGTAGCTCACTTAGATTCGGCCCGGACATGGTGCTGAAATCGGATTGGCAAAGCTCGGTCATGAAGTCTTCATTCTCGAACAGTCAAAACAATGGTCGCCTATCGGCGCAGGCATTCGTGTTCCCCCATATTCTGCTAGGGCCCTTGATCATTTTGGTATCATTGACAAGCCGTGAGGCGTAGATCTAGAGTTTATTGCGAAGAAGGACTGATGGTAATGGTTAGGAAAATGTGGTTAAGGTAGTTCGGGCACAAGGCACTTACAGATAGTCCGATGTTGGATGAAGAAATTCAGGTGGAAAGGAGGGCATTGGTGACGATGATGGCTGCTCCGGATAATCATTGTCTAATTCTGCATATTCTTCCTCCTCTTCCTTGTGAGCATCCGCCGCCCACTGTGCCCATAGCGACAAACCAACCAAGGCTATATTAGCTGTCAGAACTTCACTACCGCCTCCTGCGATACTCTCCGTCCATTCGACGGGGAAAGGATCAGACAGCTTCAGCCAACCATTGTAGCCCGGAACACGATATATAGCGACACATTCGGCTTCAGTAATAGCGATCGAGTATCTGCATTTCCGCTGGCTCATATAATCATTAGTCTGAGTCAAAACTTGCCGGAAGTCGATACGGCCATCTAGAGACAAGGACTTCCAACGATTGTAAGACCATTTGGTGTGAAGTTTGATGTCACCGATGGCAATTAGGCAAAGTTGGCCTTGATCGGTATAGAGGCGGGAAGTGAGGTCTGGTCTCCCAGCCGCATATTCGAGTCCCGGAGAGATAACTTGACGCTCTGAGATTTGGCCAAAAGCATCGAGTAAGTGTGGCGTTTGACTTGGGTGCATATTGATAGCTTGTATGTAAGGCGATGTTGGCTCTTGTGAATCCGGTCATGTGAAGGAGGATTTCCATTTGAAGCTCTGAGTGGATGATGAGGAAGTTATCTGGTCCGCTTCTAGCAAGGAGGTTCCTGAGATTCCGAGGTTAAAGAGTGAACCAAATCGGATCCTAAGTGTCTCTAAAGAGAATAGATCCTTAGATTCTACACGACGGATATCATACCTTTATGTTAATATTTAATATAGAAATCTAATATCTTATTTATATTAGTGTCTAAAGGAGCTAGTAGTAGTATTTCCTCGTCTTTACTTAGTCCGGCGGTTGCCGTACTACCGGTGGTCGATAATTTTAGAGTTATATTAAGGGCTCCTCGATAGTCGAGTTAGTTAACTTATTAGTTGAGGGGGGGGCTTCTTAGTTAAGAAGGCTTTCGTTCGGTTGAGGTGGTGTTAAAATTCTAATAGATGAAAAAAATTAGTAACTTCTAATCTATACGTCTACTAATTAGTGTTAGTAACCTACGTTACTAAGAATAGGTCGAAGTTAGCCTAGGATATAGATTACTCGTTTACTACTAAGTAGTTATAGGTGACCTTAGTATAGTTAGACTTATTCTTCTTATCTTAACTCTTCTAAGTCTAGATAGTAGAAGCCTACTTCTATATATCTATATAGGTTACTTCTATAATTTTACACTTCGTTATAGACTACTCTAATTATCGAAATATACGGGCCGTGTACCTTCTCGTAACAAAGGGGCTTACCTAACAAACCAGGCTCTACATCCTATATATACTATCCTAGGGTTTATATAATACATAGATTTACATTCAAATAATATTAGATAGTGAATTATAATCTACCTATTAGCTAAGATATATTAACCTCTTCTAGGCTAACTATATTACCTAAGGAGAAGTCTTCCCCTAGGTGTCTCTATTTGTCGACTATAATAAGATGTCTACTTCCTCCTTCAAATCTACCTTAAAGGTCTTAATATCTAGTCGCTTCGGTTATAGATAGTCACTTAAAGTCGTTATTTAGAGGGAACACCTTCTACGATAGACTAGTACCTAGGCTACTAGTAGGGAGCGGAGTAGTCTTTTATAGTCGCTTAATAAGCTACTATTTAATTCGTCGTAGGTTATTATCTACTAAGAGAGCGAGTTTAGTAAAGGTCTAATACGAAGTATCGCCTTAGTTACTAATCTAAGTAACGAGAAGTTCTTAAAGTTTAACGTTTAGTCTATTATATAGGTTCTAGTATATATAATCCGGGTTAACCTAGGCCTCTCCTACTATTATAAGAAACTCGGTTTAGAATTAATTTCTCTAAGTTAAGGGACTCCCTTAAATACATAAACAATTGATCCGAGCGAGAACCCCGGTAATTACAGATAAACTATAGAATAAAATGAGGTATGGAATGGATGGTGAAATGGATGGTTTATTACATTCTCCTGAGCGAAGGAATGTGGGTATATTACAACAATTCGATAGTGTACTGCATTACTGCTGGAGAAAGGAATTTCGTACTCAAAGTAGCAAGTATTTGCACATTATACAAGATAAACCGCACTGCTGATTTTTTATAGCTAGCATAAATACAAGAACGAAACCATATCGGAACCCGGCATATCCGCGGCGATGATACAGCGAATCTTGACATCGCTCGATCTGGTCGAGAAGGCCTTGAAGCTCTCCACGGGCGGGGCGTCTTACACGGCGATGTAAAGAATCAACTCAATGCTATGGTCTCCATCTCGGAGAACAATGTCATTTGGATCGATTTCAGCATGGGCGAAATCAAGATAAATATTAGCGATACTAGCTTTGCGAGGAAAGCATCTTGAGAAATCCGCCTCTGAAATCATTACTTTGAAGCCAGCTTTCCAGGGGAGTTGATTGCTTCCCAGATGTTGTGATATAATATTCGAGGGACGAGATACTTATGGATGAAATGCGTTTTGTCTCCCCTCTCTGTTTCCTGTGGTTTTCTAAGGGAACACAAGGGGAAAAGATGAACAGAAGGTTAACTTTCTTTGAAAGGATTATATTTGCAGTGAAACTAATTTTTTTTTTCAACGGTTCATTCGTTTCCATCTGCTAAAGTTCAATTGGTTTCTATCATTGGACCCATATATCCAAGCCTTCTCACAGTTATTTCACAGCAACAAAATTCTCGATCGACTTGCGCAAAGCAGCTTCATTGCGTGGGACAAACTTCGCAAGATACCTGTTTGGCATGGCAACCAGACTTGTGGGATCACAGTTGCCAGTGACAGGGTGATGGTCGATCTCGCCGCACTTCACAATCTGGAAGGAGTTAATCAGTCGAATAAACACAAGGTATAGCTCGCGATTCGCCAACAGCGAGCCCGCGCACATTCGATAACCTAGCCCGTAAGTGAATATGGGTGCATCGGGCTGCTCTAACCATCGCTCCGGCCTGAACACTTCTGGGTCCTCCCAGACCTCGGAATCTGGGAAATGATGTTAATTGTATGGAAGGAAGTATGAGGTTGATAGACTTACCCATGTTACACGCCCAAGCGTTGAGAAACACTACAGTTCCTTTAGGGATTCGGACACCATTGTACGTTATGTCCTTCACCGTGGCACGGGGGAGAGCAAGACGGAGTACAGTGTAGTAGCGTAAGCACTCCCGAACAAGGGCCACAATATATGGACATTTCTGGTCGTCCAGTGGATCGCATAAAGGTGTATCAGTTCCGAAGTATTCCTGAATCGCCGATAACGCTGTCTGTTGAATGTCAGGACGCTGCACAAGCAAGGCAATGCTCCATGCAACCAGAGTTGTGATGGTATCCAATCCCCCGGACAACATTGTGAGACTGATCGAAGTGAGTTCTTCTTCGTTGAGTTTGGCCTCGCTGTCCTGGATAACATTTGCCTGAATACAGGGTTTATGTGTCCCCTTCGCCATACGGTCATCCAGGCCTTTGTTGAGTGCCTTGAGGTAGACATCTCGTCGATCACGCATCTCGCGAGCCTTGGCAGAACCAAGGCTAAAAGGATTGAGACGAAGAAGGGGAATATAGTCTTGGAGGTTGCCGGTCGTGCTCCGAAATCGGCTGACCTCTTCTTCGACATGGGTAATTTCGTAAAATAGTTCATCGTCTTGTGAGTCCATCCGCACCCCCCAATTAAGGGTGAGTGCTAGACTAAGTGAAAGCCTCTGGATCATGGGCATAGGATCGACGGCCACTGTGCCAGCCTTTCCGTATGTCAAGAGTTCTTTGCAGAAATCTCTCGTCTCGAGATCAAGATGTGGCACGTAGGTCTGGACTGAGGGCCGATTGAGAGCGGACGCAGCTCCCTTTCTCCTCCTTTTGAGGGAGTCACTGTAGGGTGAAGTGCCTATTGTGGTGCCTGCTGTGTCCGAAAGAACCTTTTTGAAGTCAGTAAAATGTCCAGAACGATGCTCAGATGCTCTTCTCACTTTGTGAAATGTATAAAACTCGGGACGAGAACTCAAAGCCTGAGAATTTTGACCAAAAATCGCCTTTGCTGATGCGGCCGTGTTCACGACCACGATGGGTACGTTTCCAAGCTGAATTTGATAAACCCCCCCATATGACTTTGCCCACTTGCGATACTGCTCCGCAGCGTTCGTTCGAATCTGGTGGAGATTTCCAATTAAGGGAAAACCTGTCGGGCCTTTCAGGCCTGGAATGCGTGCATTTCGGCGTAGAAACTCGTTGCATATGACATAAATGGCTGGGACCAAAACGAATCCTGCCACAAGCTGTGCAATGATGCCACCCAAAAGCTTGTCTTGGAAGAAGTGAATGAGGCTAACGAGTGCCATGTTGATGATTTGAATGGACGAGTTTCAAGCTGGACAAATACCGGACACCGAAGATGCAGAAGAACGTGCGGCAATGGCTTCGTAGTTCTACATAGGAGCAACGTGTGGTTTTCGTACCATTGTACCCTGCCACGACATGGCAACTGTCTTCGCTGTCACCTCGCTGCGGTGGAGTAATGGGGAACTCGTCTTGATTGTTGCCACATACCCATCTCCCCGAACATAGTTTCGGTGGCTGCAGTCTTCACTTCGGAATGCTATTCCGAGCCATTTCCCCCACTGCGGACCCCGAATTTTTGCTGTCTCTGGTGGGTTTCTTTCTTTTCCGTCACCTTGAGACATGCGCTTGGATGGAAAGAGAAATGGGTTTCCGCTTTTTGCGAGCAATATGGGGGTTTTGCTTGGTTGTAAATGAGATGATATTCTGAATAAGTGTCGCTACTGGCCAAGACTAGTGTGGCGCTAAAGCTAAGCACATGACGTACGGTCATGTGCTTCCATCATGTGCTTGTTCGTTGACAACTGCCCAGCCAAGTGCGGAATACATGACCGCTTCCGTGGAGCCTCCCTGCACGTGATTCATTTCATGGGATATGCCTCTGCACACAAGTTGCGAGTCGAGTTGCCCATTGTGCACACATCCCCGAGGCAGAATCGATGCTAGATGTCTTTCTTGGTGTTGTGATCTCTCAGAAACGCCACTCCCCTTGCAGATCGCCCTTTCAAAGGTTCTATATTTCTTGCCAGCCTGACCTGTCATTCATAGCATCAAAGCAGCAGACCGTCAGAATGTTAAACTCAATCATAGAGAACAGACTCTTCATAAACAATGAGGTTAGAATTTGATGAATTGATTGCTTGAATTCAACTGACAGTACTCCAAGTATGTCAAATCGAGTTCCGACGATACTTTGACAATCCGCAACCCCTTCAACGACTCAGTTGTGACTTCGGATGTCCAGGTTGCGGGCGAAAATGAAGTCAACATAGCAGTTGAAGCAGCGAAAAAAGCGTACTCCAAGGGCCCGTGGAGCAAGTTCACCGGTGCACAGCGCTCTGCTTGTATGCTCAAGTTAGCAGACTTGGTTGAGCAGAACATGGAGGAACTGGCATACTTGGAGACAATCGCCATGGGAAAGCCGATCAGTGATTTGTTGAAAGTAGATATCCCTCATATGATTGGGTGCTATCGATGTAAGTCTGCCCGGAACTGTTTTATTTGCTTAAAATGAAATGAAAGAAGACGCTCATGCCCAAACTAGACTATGCCGGCTGGGCGGACAAGATCGAGGGTGATTCTTTCGCTCCCGATGATGGAGTGTATAAAATTGTCCACTATGAATCATTAGGCGTCTGCGCCGGAGTTGCCTCTTGGAATGCGACCTTTCTTTATGCGGCGTGGAAGATTGCACCGGCACTTGCTGCCGGTAACACTGTGAGTCGTGAGGAAGAGTGACCAGATCTCGAGTTGAATCTCCTTTCCTTTTTCTCTATAGCCAGGTCACTGATCAATGGTGGACAAGTTCATCTTCAAAGCATCAGAGAAGTCCCCCTTGGCGATGCTGGCGATGGCACGATTTTATAAGGAAGCCGGATTTCCTGCTGGCGTCGTTCAGTTCGTATCGGGAGGTGGACACACAGGTGCCCTTCTTTCTTCTCACAAACAGATCGCCAAGATAAGCTTCACTGGCTCCATCGGCGCTGGGATCAAAGTGCAGGAGCAAGCCACGAAAAGTAATCTGAAGAAGGTGGTATTAGAACTGGGAGGAAAATCGCCCGCGATCGTCTTCAGCGACGCGGACTTCGAATTGGCGCTCGGCAGTTGCTCTCATGGTTTCTTATTCAACAATGGCCAGATCTGCGCTGCTGCATCGCGGTGCTATGTACAAGAAGAAATTGCACCTAGATTCATTGAATCAATGAAGGCTGAGTTTGAAAAAGCGGCTTCGGCTTTGGGTGCGGATCCCTTGGAGAAAACAACAACCCTTGGGCCACTTGCGGACAAAGCCCAATTTGATCGGGTTTTGTCTTTTGTTGCGGCTGGTGGCAAGAGCGCGAAGCTCTTAACAGGTGGGAAACGCAAGGGGGGGAATGGATGCTTCTTTGAGCCTACGATCTTCTTGGAGCCGGCGGACGACAATACCGCATACCGGGAGGAGATCTTTGGCCCAGTTCTAGTAATCAAGACTTTTAAGACTGAAGAAGAAGTGATCGAGCATGCAAACAACACGAATTTTGGCCTAGCTGGTAAGAGAGAGATTCCCGTCCCCGAAACCCTTTTTTGAATTGACGATTCTCAAAGCTTGTATATATACCAGCAACCTTGACCGTGCTTTGCGAGTCAGTTCAGCAATCGAGAGCGGCGCGATATCGATAAACGGACCGATGATACCATCCTATCAGACACCCTTTGGCGGTTTCAAACAGAGTGGCATTGGGAAGGAACTTGGAAAGTTTGGGCTTTTAGAATATACAAAAGTAAAGACCGTCCACATCAAGTCAGTTTGTCCTCCATGGTTCAAAATCTTTCAAGTCCTATTACTTACAGATGTAGTATTCGACCACAATGTTGAGATGACTGGACCTGAATCATTGAGCCAATTATATTGGCTGTTTTGTAGCATACATATCTAGCAACATTGGTGTCTCATATTAAATCATCAAACTTCACTTATCGCTCGCACCACAGTAACCACCAATGAATTCGTTACGCATTTGCCACCAAATCTAAACCATATCTCCAACATGTTAAAAAAGGTATAATATGGTCGCTTGACCAATAATAACGGACCCTAAATTCCTTGACCAGCATTTTCAATCTCCCATTTGGCCAATAGCTCTACCTTCTTGCATGACAAGTTGTGTGACTTCGGGAGACTTTCATTCCGTACCTATTCTCATCCATTTGGCGCAACTCCTTTCCGTGTGGAATCGGAGGGCATTTGAAAAGCCAAGAACGCCACCTTGCACCCCAGAAAGGAGAAGATCCGCACTGCCGTCAATTTTAAGAGGCGAAGAGTTGCCTGCATATGCCAAAGTTCGGGCGTTCTGGTGTTTTCGGAACTGGTTCCCTTGCCAGGTCAACGAATCGAATGCCTGCCGAGCGGAAATGGGGGTTGATTCATTCTCATGATCAAGAATGAAATATTCATCCTTTATTCCGTCCCAGTCAGGTAGTCTTAGGTTTCGGGGTCGGGACTTGTCGGCTACCAAGCAAACCTTGCGTATAAAATTCAAACCCTGGTCGCATCGAACAGTTATAGGACTGGAATCTTAGTAACGAGCTCAAAGCCATCTCCTCACATCTTCCTTACATTCGACCTACATTCTTTCGATCAATCACCATGACCATCAAGGGGTTTACGAACAAGGCCGCCGTTTATACGGAGCCTGGCACCTTGGGGATCGGCATTCAAGACCTTGAGAAACCGTCGCCTGGCGTTGGTCAGGTCCTGGTCAAACTGTCAGAACCTACCGACCGGCTCGTACTTGCTGGCCCTGAAGCTAACCGAAGATATCTAGCACCCATTCAGGAGTTTGTCACTCGGATTTGGCAATTTGTAAACAATCGTGGCCGATTCTGCCATTCCCGACCCCGAAAGGTAAGGGACAAGGTGCCGGTCCTGCAGAACTGTAGCCTGAAACTAACTGGTTCTCGTGCCCAGATCAGGTGGGCGGACACGAAGGGGTTGGAGAAGTGGTTGAACTCGGTGTGGGAGTCACAGAGCCGAAGATTGGAGCACGGGTTGGCATCAAGTGGCTATCTGACGTTTGTGGGAGCTGCAGTAAGCAAACTACGGGATTTATGAGGCCTCACCTTTTGTCGTCAAGGCTGATATCTCTTCTCTTGTAGGTGCGTGTTTGGAAGGAGACGATAATACCTGTTCAGAACAAAAGATTTCTGGCTACTATACTCCTGGAACCTTCCAGCAATACGCGGTTTCCTCTGCCAAATACTGTACACCAATCCCCGATGGAGTAGACTCTGCAGAGGCAGCACCAATCTTATGTGCCGGCTTGACGGTTTATTCGGGCTTGCGGAAGACAAACACCATTCCCGGGGACTGGATCGTCATCAGTGGTGCTGGAGGTGGACTGGGACATCTCGCAGTACAGTATGCAAACCGAGTTTTTGGCCTGCGCGTGATTGCTATTGACCATGGCTCCAAGAGCGATCTGATCAAGACCTGCGGCGCCGAAGCGTTCCTTGACTTTACTAAGTACAACGACGAACAGTTAGAAGAGACCATCAAGAAGGACATAACAGGAGGCCGAGGTGCACACGCTGTTATGGTCGTGACCGCCGCGAATAAGTCGTATGAGTTAGCGCTGAGGTTCTTGAAGCCTCTCGGGACGCTCGTATGCATTGGAATGCCTGAGGGAGCTGCTGTTCCAATTCAGTCCGCGCACCCAGCGAGAATTACGAATCAGCAATATAGGATTGTGGGTAAGTACACATATGGTGGATCCCTTGGAGACGGACCATCTAACATACACCAGGTTCTGCAATTGGTAACAGGAAAGAAGCAGTCGAGGCGCTGGGCTTTGTCGCAAGGGGCTTAGTGAAATGCCATTACCGGCTTGAGAAACTCGAGAATCTGAGTAAGGTATGAGCTTCCCAAAACACACAATTTCATTTGCTTGCATCAAGCCGCTACTAACGAAAATACTTGATAGATTTTCGAGGACATGGAAGCTGGCAAGATACAAGCGAGGGTTGTTGTATCGTTAAATTAGAGAGCGAGACCTTTGCGTAGCAATTATGCCTTGTCTACATTTGGAATCTTCTGTGTGACATGATGTGTGACATGATATGTGACAAGTGTAGATAAATGGAAAGTTTGCTAGATGTGATACTTACGAGCAAGTAGTGAATATCACGAGTAGTTTGTCGGTTATTTGAGACGAGAGCTCAGTCTCTTCATCTAGAAATATATTCAAATCTTTTACGCGTCAAATCTGAGCCTGCAGAAGTGCTTATAGTCAACTCCTAGTGTGCATTGCTTGGTAGCAGCTGCCTGGTGGGGGAAAGAAGAAACCGCAAGTTTGTAATCGTGGAAAGTTTTCGGGATTCAATCTGACCACGCACAGGATTTCATATTACTCTGAGGCAATGTTCATTATTTGACTAAGTTTTTGTGGCACCTTATACTGCCTTGCTTGCACCACCACCCTTACCATTTTCTTCCTTTGGCGGTCTAAAGTGCGATTTCAAACCCACCCAGCTCTCATCGTTGTAGTCACTCTGCACCTTTTCACACGTCTTCAAGCCCCAACGACTGACGCCCAGCATGAGACAACTCTCAAACATAAACGCCATGCTACCGGCGCCGATCTTCCGAGGCACGAGCTCGGAATTGCTCGCTCCTTCATGAGTGCTCGAGTCTGGACCATGCGCACTCATGACATTGTGCAGCGAAGCACCTGCTGGCCGAAACCCCCCTCCAGTCTTTGCATCGTAGTCGCCATGGATGAGTCCCATGAATTCCGACATGGTGTTTCGGTGATACCAGGGTGGGCGGAAGGTGTCTTCTTGGACAAGCCAGCGTGGCGGAAAGATCACGAAATCTGCGATGGCGGTGCCGAGATGATCGGATGGTCCAGTGAGAACGGTGTAGATCGAGGGGTCGGGATGGTCAAACGAGGTGCTCCCTATGACGTTGAAACGACCCAAATCATACTTGTACGGATAGTATACCCCGTGCCAGGCCACCACATCGAAGGGAGAATGATTTTGCTGGGCGGTGAATAAGTTATTATTGAATTTTGCATAGAGGCTCCAGGCATTGGCCTCTTCTTCGTACGCGGCGACCGGCGCCTGGAAATCGCGTGTGTTGGCCAGTCCATTCGACCCTATAGGGCCCAGCTCGGGTAGCTGGAAGTGACCTTGGTATAGCTCTAAGATGTACCCACGTACGGGGCCGTCTGGTAGAGATACCCGATAGCGAATGCCACGAGGAATTACAACAATCTCATTTGGCCGAGCAAGAATGTGGCCTAGTTCTGTCTGGATATCGAGCACCCCATGCTGCGGGACAATGAGAAAATCTCCGTCAGCAGAGTAAAAGGCGTGCCGGGGGTCCATGTCTTTTCCAGCCGAGAAGATGTAAATCCCTAGGCCGGTCTTTGTGGTTGGCGACCCGGATCCTGAGATCAGCTTGAGCGAGTGCAACCAATCGACATTCTCATCTATTTCAAACGGATCCCAGCGTAGTTGGTTGGGGATTTGGACCATGTCTTCCAAAGATTCACCCGTGAGGCCGGGGATCTGTCTCTCATAGGAAACGAATTGGCTGTGAGCTGCAGCAGGAATGATTCGGTAGAGCCAGGTCTGTAGATTCTCATGGCGAGGCGCTGTGAATGCAGTGCCAGAGAGCTTCTCGGCATAAAGGCCATAAGGTGGCTTCTGTGGTGAGTTTGCTCCAATGGGCAATGCGCCTTTGACGGCCTCGGTCCTAACAGAGAGTCAGCTCACGCATCGTGGTTCTTGGTGGATAGGAACATACTCATGGTAGGATTGAAAGCCATTCTGATAACTGTATTTTTCCGGCACTGTAAACGCGGTGATTGGCATCTTGTTGACGGTGTACGGGGCATATGAAGTGGAAGTTCAATGGGTGTAATGTGATGTCATGCGAGGGTGGTCATGATAGTTACATACGAAGTATGCGTCGAGAATATCTTACAGGCACGTGAATTCGCCCCCTAGGTATGCGCATGTCACGTGGCTGTTCCCAGACACAAATGGACAATTGTCGGCGCGGGCTTCATTCCGTCCTCTCGGCCACATAAGAGCAACCAGGAGAGTTGAAGCACGAGCAAGGGTGCTGCTAGTGGACCGCAGTGGAGATGGCGAGGCCTCGGAAAAGAAGAAGCAATACCATAGATGACAGTTTCGGATAAGGGGTTCGGGAGTCAATTTGGAAAGATAGCAGCATTCTAGCTTGGGTGGTGAACATCAGATTTCTTTTGGACCCGGAAACAGTTTCCGTCGCTAAGAAAGGGGTTCCGTTGCCAAGAGTTGCCTAAAAAGAACTTCGACACTTTCAGGACTAGAGAGATTTGGAGAGACGAGACGAGAACGTACTCTGGTACATGGCTCATTTGCACATCTTCGTAATAATGTCCTGAAAGATATTCATGCTTGCCGTTGTAGCTTACACTTGAAATATCTGTGGCTGACCTTTTTCACCACATTACTCCATCGCCAGGCCGGGAACCCCAGGAACTCAAATATTCCTTGGTTCGATGCATGCAAAGGCAGAAGTTGAGATGTTTTCAGGAACAAAATCATGGCTGTCTATCTCGCCGGAATCGCACTTCTCCCTCGCCAACATTCCATTCGGTATTATCTCAACACCCACAAATAGCAAACCTCGTCCAGCAGTTGCCATCGGCGACCATGCTCTCGACCTTTCTCTCTTTGCCCAAAACAATGGGTTCTCTGCTGCACCCGGCATCGAGGCGGATATCCAGATATTCTCTGACGAAACCCTGAACGCATTCGCTGCCAAAGGGCAGTCGTTCCATCGAGAGGTTCGAATGTATCTCCAAGCCATTTTTACCGACGACACTCCCCATCCCACCATCCTGAAGACGAACGAAAAATTGAAAAGCGAAGCTCTCATTGCATTGAAAGACGTTCAAACCCACCTACCGATGGAAATCGGCGACTATACCGACTTCTTTGCCGGTAAGAATCATGCCTTTAACGTGGGTACTTTATTCCGCGGTCCAGAGAATGCCTTGAATTCGAATTATCTGCATCTCCCAGTGGCATACCATGGTCGAGCCTCCTCTGTAGTTGTCTCTGGGACCTCACTGAAAAGGCCATGGGGTCAAACACTGTCCGACCCGAAAGCGGAGCCTAAAGTTCCAAACTTTACGCCATGCAAGAGACTGGACATCGAACTGGAGCTTGGGATGTTTGTGTGCAAGGGGAACGCCCTGGGCGAGCAAATCGATGTCAAATCAGCGTCCCGATACATTTTTGGTTATGTGCTAATGAATGATTGGTCGGCTCGCGATATTCAGATGTGGGAGTATGTTCCTCTGGGGCCATTCAATGCGAAGAATTTTGGCACCACCATCAGCGCATGGGTGGTATTGGCTGATGCGCTGGCGCCTTTTGTAACGAAGGGAATGGAGAATTTTACTCCGCTGCATACGTATCTGCAGCAAGATGATGTGAATAATGCGCTGGATATTGCGTTGGAGATTGACATCACCAGTAAGTCATCTTCATACCGCCGTTTGCAAGGAGCGAGTGAGCTAAGAACCATTTCTAGCGTCCAAGGGCAACACAACGACTATCAGTCGCTCGAATGCTAAACACCTCGTCTGGTCTTGGCCACAGATGCTAGCGCATCACACGGTATCAGGCTGCCCCATGCGTCCCGGTGATCTTTTGGGTTCTGGCACTATCAGTGGAACAGAATTTCAAACGCAAGGAAGTTTATTGGAGCTCAGTCAGGGAGGAAAGATTCCATTGAAGCTCGAAGGAGCTGAAGAGAGGCGTTTCTTAGAAGATGGTGACGTGGTTACTATCCGTGGGTGGAGTGGGAAGGGAGCTGGGTTAGTGGGTTTCGGTGAGTGTTCAGGCAAAATTTTGCCTGCTTTACAAGCCAGATGATATATACAAATTCCATATTATATCTAGAATCTTAAATGATACACGGGATGCCTGGATCATACTGTTTTACAACCTTTTTAATTTCCAATAATATACTGAACTGGTCCAGTAAATTAGATAAGGAAGCCCTGGAGATGAGATTTATCAGCGTTGATTTATAAACCACTGTAATAAGGCCATAGCCCAATAGTTAACTATGCCACCTTTTCTGCCTCCATATCGTCTCTCACGCGATTCAAAAACTACAAGTTTCGAGTACTCTTAAATACATTCTAGAATTTTCCCATGTCTATCCTACTGATTGCTCAAAACACTTTGAAAGTAAACCATCATAGCTCCTTTATGAACAGACTTAGCCACCTGTTTCAGCGCAGCATGAGCTTCGCACTCATCATCATAGTACTTCATGTCTTCCTCCGACTTAAAAACAGAAATAACAGCCACCGTATACCCCTGATTTCGCTGGTCGTTGAATGCAGGACCAGCAGCCACGGACAAAATGTATGGCTTCCCGTCCTGCGTTGAAAGTCAGACTCCGCACGAGGTAGGTCTTCCGAAGATAGGGTTACATGCCTTTTTAGCCGTGAGAGGCATCTTTTGGTAGATTTCAAGGAGCTTCTCTTGATCTTCTGCAAGGGGAATCTTGAAGAGTGTGATACGCTGGATAGGCTTTGTGGAAGACATCTTTTCTGTATAGGAATAGCTGTAGATTTGGTGTTCCAGTGACCTAAATGGCCGGGAAGATTTATATAAGTAAGGAACGAGAGGATTTTGAAAGTCAGTGAACAGTCTCCGAAAGCCAAGGACCAAGATAACTCATCCTTCATCGTTGATCCGTGATGTGTGACGTTAGACAGGCGGAATGCACTACCGCTATTATTCCGCCTTGTGAACTCCGTCCTCCCGCCCCATGAAATCGTTTCGGAAGCAATTCCTTCTTACTCCCTTCCCCCTTCCCACCTCGAGCTTTCAGCATGAAACTACACTCCGTCCTGGCCTGATATTGATACTGATTTGATTTGATTTGATTTGATTTCTTTGCAAGCTTGATATATATTGATTGATTTATTGATTGGTTCATACTCGGTTCCAGCTGTCCATAGGACTGCTATGCCGGAGAAGTCCAGTTTTGGCGTCAGCTGCCGAATACCGTAGTAGACGCACCTCACTTCATCAACCCGAAAGTGACCGGCAACCTCTTCTGCTGGGCGGACTTGTTCTCATCTACGTCTATATACATATCCATGTGATGTAGTGCTTTGTGTCTTATGTCCATGGCTCAATGGCAGCGGCTTCTGCTGTCCTTCTTGTGTCAATTTACCTTCAGTCTGGCTCCCCCTGCTACCGCTACTCGTAAACATTCATTCAACTGCATATCAACATCCTCCTGATCAAATATACCCTAAATTAGAACTCCTCCAACAACATCAGCCTCTCTCATCATTGTGACACCCCAATCTGTATTCTCTTAGCGGGCTGTTTCAAAGTCACCTTCAGGCTTCGATGTCCTGGGACTTTGCATGCATTTTGTCCGATGGCGTGGTACTGTGGTTGTTCACTTGCTCTGCGTTGTTGTAGAGCCTCTTAACAACAGACCTCACTTTCCCCAAGTACTACCTACTTTATCTTCATATCCCGCGAGAACCGCAAGTCCTTGAGTACAAAATCTAGGTTCCCTTTTATAAACTATAGATTTCGTGCTCTCAAGGGCAGCCAGCCATCGCGAAACGAAGTGTACAGAAAAGTAGTCTGAAAAAGTTTGGGGTGCCCGGCGAAGGGGAGCAAAGCGGTTCAAGTGTTCCGTGAGACCACCTGTTTATGGGAATCCGACTGATCTCATCCACGCACCAGCTTTGCCGTTCGCAACTACCGTAGGCTCTCCTGGGAATGAAATGTTATTCCACTACTCAGGGCCTTTGATTCCATGTCGAGAAATATGTTGTAGCTCTTCTGGTCTGCTTCCGGTAATTTTAGTGCGCTCTTGACTCTGGACCCTGTCTTATACTGCCTCGACCGAGCGAGAACGTGAGGAGGTTAGCGCTCTGCCAGGACAGGAAGTAGGGCACTGATTCCACTGATGTGCGCTGAGTGATATTGCAGGTACATTACAATACCAAGTTAAAGCCTCGTTCAGAGACGTCCAAAAATACAAAGAAAGGCCGGGGGTCTAGATGAGTTGAAGCCACTTCTACGCAGGGTTAGACATGATTTCAGAACAGTGATTTATCATGCCATCAGGAGGAGACAAGAGGTGCAATGTCTTTACTGGAAACAATTGATGTATTTTACAATAAGTCGTGCGTTCATTGGCATACCTGATATCTAAACTTAATAGGATAAATAGAATCGCTGTTTAACTAGTCCTTTAAGATTTTACTGAAGTTAGATGCTTTCTCGAGGTAATTGGAATTATAAAGAAATAGATTAAGAATTTTTCTAAGCTTAAAATATTATTAAAAGCTATATAACGATAATACTAAAATCGACTATTTATAAGTAGGTACTCTTTAAGTTACTTTTAGAATTAGCTCTACTCTATTAATTAGAATAGTACGGATCCCTACACCTATTAAGACTATTAAGTTCTATTGATTAGTACGGTGATATGAGACAAAAGCTACTGTCTACTAGGTAGTAGAGTTATTTTTGATAAGACATGAAAAGAATATAGACTGAGGAGCTATATATATATAAGACATACCTTAGGGAAAACGGACAATAGAAATCAGACCTTTTTACCTTAACTCTTAAGACTTTATATTATTAAGTACTATTTAAAGACTCTTATTATAACAGGTTATTAGCCCGGGTTATAGATATCGATTTAACTAATTAAATTAATTTATTTACTTAGTACTTAGTACTCGATAAGCTACTATGTCTTACGACGAGAAATTACTAAAGATTCCTAGGCTCTCTAGCCTATAACATTATAGACTATAGGCTGAAGAAGTACGCTCTCTTCTAGAGGGTTAAGGCTTACTTAATTTAGTTCTTAGTAACGAACCGAAGTCAGCTAGTACTAATAGCTCTAATAGTACTACTAGTACGCGAACTATAAATAGAGCTAGAAGCTCTACTTAACTACTATTAGATATCCTCGAGAGACTTTCATCTTAGGAGACCTAAAGACGAAAAAACACTAAAGTAAGAACCTATATTATAGGCTATTACTCTATAATAATAAAGAATATAATTATTAAATTTCTTATAGCTTAAGAGTAATAGAAGGCTTTATAGAAGGACTATAGGCTATTAAGTGACCTATTACTAGCTATATATACTAGCTAATTCTATTAATATAAGCTAAAAGTTAGAGTAATAATAAGCTCTATAGTAAATAATTTACGTGACCTATAGGTAAATATCTTTAATACTAACTCGAATAAGCTACCTACTAAGAAGTTAAAAACTATTATACTACTTTAAACTATACGGAAGTTAAATAGCGACTATCGAACGTAGGTCGAAATCCTATAGGATAAATTATCTACCTTAGACTTTAACTTAGTTGTAATAAGCTTAAAAGAGGCCGAAGAACATCTTAGGTTAATACCTGAGGAAAAATCGCTGATGGCCTCTAATAGGCCTGAAAACCAACAAAGGGGTAAAGGCTCTAGCGGCCGGGGTGGCCGAGGTGACCGAGGTGACCGAGGGGGCCAAAAGCGGAAGAGAGAATGCTGGTGCTGTGGCGACGAGAGGCACATATAATATAATTGCCGTCTCTGGCTCCAGACTGTCGACGGAAAGGAGTATGTTAAGCGACAAAAGACTAGCTTTACTATCCCTCTACTCACGTCAGACCGAGGCTAGTAATCACAGGCTTCCTAAGCTAAGCTAATATACGATAAAGAGGTCAAGCTAGCTATCGACCAAGCTGAAGAAACGCCAGCGGACAATTACTAGGGAGCTCTTACAGGTTAATTCGATAAAAGCTAAGTTGCTTAGGTCATTAACTCTGGAGCCACGCGCCACATGACTTATACCAGGAATGCATTTATTGAGCTTGTTAAGCTTAGAGTCCCTAGGGTAGTTAAGACTACTAGTGGCGCTCAAATGTAACTGCACTGGAATTGGAAATGTACAAATCCAGATCTTCACCGACAAGCTTCAGACCCGGCCGCTTACCCTCACTAATGTGCTATATGTCCCTGAGCTGGCTAGTAGCCTAATATCAGTCCCCCAGCTTCAGGACAAGGGTATTCTAGTGAGTACAACTAGCGACAAAATCAAGCACGCCATGGCTCTTACCGACTCTGAGGGAAAAGCCATAGCATATACTAGTCGAATTGACGCTTAATACGTCCTAGACTCAGTGGCAATAGAAGCCACCATGGCGGCCACTGAAAGGGACCCTGACCTCGACCTCTGGCACAGAAAGCTTGGGCATATAGGCGTACAGGGACTTAGGGGGCTACATGATATAGTCTCTAACCTAAACGCTCGTATTTCTATACTACGCGGCTATAACTCGGACTATTACGAGCCCTGTATAATAGTAAAGTAATTGAGAGTTATAAACCGACAAGCGCCCGAGAAGGTGAATAAGCTACTCGGGCGTGTATTTTCTGACTTCTAGGGGCCTTATAATATTCCTACCTTAGCTAGCGAGTGTCCTATATACACATTTATAGACTAAGTCACCTAGAAGTCATAGACTTTCCTAACTAAGTAAAGGACCGACTTTCGCGAGGTCCTACTTAAATAGAAAATAAAAGTAGAACTATAGTCTAGGTATAAGCTAAAAATCCTTCGACTTAATAATACTAAAGAATTTAAGGCATTTAAGAGCGAGCTTCTAAGCCGGTATAAACTTAAAGTTAAGTAGACTATTTTATATACTTTAGAGTAGAATAGCGTCTTAGAGCGGCTTAAACGAACGCTTATTAAGCTAGCTAGAACTATACTTATAGACGCTTAGCTACTATATAAGTTCTAGAGCGAGGTAGTAAAAACTATCTATTATATTCGAAACCGTATACTTATAGACCTAGGAGGCCTTATACCTAAAGAAGCGTTTATAGGTAAATAGTCTAGAATATAGTATTTATAAGTATAAGATTATATAGCTTTTTATAGATTACCTAATAAGCTTTATTATAAGCTTAAGCTAATATCTTAGAGAATATATCCTATTAAATATACTAAGATAATATAATAATATAAGTTATATAACTCTATAAATAGATATATTATTATGTTTATAAGACTCTAGTTTCTAGTAAACTAACGTTTTAAATAAAAGTAAAGTAGTAAGACTTCTACTCTAAGATTTAAGAGTAAGTTAGATAACTTTAGTAAAGACGATTCTAAGAGATATAGACTAGTTAAAGCGTCTAGAGAATATAATATTTCTAAACTACTACTAGTCTAGAGAAGTAAGACCTATATATCTAATTAATATAAGAATAAAGAACCTAACTATAAAGCTCTCTTATATTATAGGCTCTATATATATAAACCTAGAAGATTCTTTAATAATAATAAAGATATAGCTCTAAGTATTAAAGTCTACGAGATAATTCTTTTAAAGTTATATAATAAGATAATAATTAACTCTTAATATACTTAGTAATAGTAATATACTATTTCTAATAAATTAGTTAAGTTATAGGCTCTTAGAATATAGAAGTATACTATACTATCTTTAATAAAGACTATAGTTAGTATAAAGTAGGTCTTTACTATAAAGTATATCTTAATAGAGCTAATAAACTACTTTAAGACTAGACTAGTAGTTTAGAGCTATAGTTAGAGACCTAGTAATAATTTTCTTAAGATGTTCTCGTCTACTATTTACTATAAGTTAATTAGAGCTCTATTAGCTATAGAATATATAAAGAATCTTAAGATTTATTAAGTTAACGTAAATATAATAGATCTATAGATAGAGTTATATATAAAGATATATATTTAAGATATTAAAGAACTCTTACTATCTTTTAGTATTATACTTAAAGTGTAGATAGTATTATATAGTCTAAAGTAGTTTAGAAGAGAGTAGTATAATAACGTTTATAGTAATCTAACTAAGCTTAAGCTATACTTATCTTTTAGTAATCTAAGTATATTTATTAATAGAGATAAGAGCTTAATTATAGGCCTTTATATTAATAATTTAATTATACTAGAATACTCTTTAGATATAGTTAATTTATTTAAAGCTAAGTTTAAAAAAAAGTATAAGCTTAAAGATTTAGAGAAAATTAGTATATATCTTAGTCTTAAAATTATATAAGATTAAGTATTATAAACACTTACTATTAGCTAGAAGAGCTATATACTTAGACTAGTTAATAAGTATTTAGAGAGTAGTAATTAGATATATTCTACTTCTACTAGTAGAATATAAACTCTAGATAAAGCTAAGTAAAATAAGTCTTAAGCTAATATTTCTTTATATTAAAAAGTAATTAGAAGTCTAATATTTTTATAGAGAGATATAAGATCTAATATTATCTTTATTATTTACTAACTAGTCTAGTACTACTTTAATCTTACTATATAATATTAGAATTATATACTTAGAACTCTATAGTATCTAAAAGATATAACTAGCTATACTATATACTATAGTAAGTTAGAAAGACTTTAGACTCTTAAAGACTACTTAGAGATATAAAATATTTAAAGTACTTAAAGAACGGCTTTATAGTATTACTTCTATATAATAGCTAGTTAGTAATTACTCTAGTTAAAAACTCTAAGAACTATACTAGAAGTAAGTATATTAATATAAAATTATATTATATATAATAAAATTATATTTAACTATTACTTAATCTCTTATATACTTATTAATATACTTATAAAACCTCTTTAGTAGTTTATATTTTAAATTTATATTAAAGAGATACTTTAAGTAGATAATTTATATATCTAGGTTTTTATAGTAGATAGACTTTTTCTAAGAGCTATAAATATTTTTACTTATATAGTTTTTTAGTAGCTATTAGATATAACTATAAGAGAGCTATTAATAGATATAATATATAATATAGTCTTATATCTTACTAAACTAGAGTTATTTAATCTCTTTATTTTAGTAAGAATAGTAATTTTCTATATATTAGAGATAAGAGTACTATTCTTATCTTCTTAAAGAATAGTTATTTCTTTATAGACTTTATCTTCTTTATACTTAGACTATCTACTTAAGACGTCTACTTAGAGGTTATTTACTTATTTAGTATAGTAGATCTATAAATTATACTAAGAAAGTTCTTTTATCTATTAAACTATTTTTTTAATTATTAAGAACTTTTATAATTATAAAAGTATAGAGATTCTTATAGTTAGTATAGATAGTAATAGAGATCTTTACTTTCTATAAGTAGATCTTCTAGTATTTAATAACTTTAATAATTTCTATAAGTTCTTTCTTTTAAATATTATAGTTCTATTTAACTAGTAAATATTTTTTAAAGTAATATATATAACTATATAAAGTAAACTACTACTTACTATAATAAATATAAAGTTAAACGTAAACTACTATATTAAGTAAATAATAAAGTAAGAAGAGAAGAGAGTTCTAGAGAAATAAAAGCTTAAATATAAGATACTAGTAGTATATATATACT